>JAPYYX010004218.1:0-11536 GCA_030522605.1 Cremastinae sp. B BG-2022a | reverse complement strand
TAGCTTTTTTTCGATTATTTGCACGGCAACCCCCCTTCAACTTGTGAGGGATTATTCGTTATGACTTCAATAACAATGTCGCGAAGTTTGACGAAAATCTGCGGTTTTTTGATTTACTGATGGGCCACCTTAAGGTGCCGCAGAAAGAAATTTTGAGATTTACAAAAAAATACTGTAAATAATAAATTCCATAAAATTGAAATCCATAATAATCATCAAGTTGAGAAATACTGAGCACGAAATATAAGACACCTGTGTCATTGACGTCTCGAAATATGAACTAACAAATGCATACGAGAGATAAGAATTTTTTTTTCGTCGCGGTGCACGTAGGATAAAATCGCAAGAAATCGGGGATGAGCGTTCGAGCGCAATTAATTTTATTAAAATTTCGTAACTGAGGTATGGCCGAATGAAAAATTAAAATTAAAATGATCAACTCGGGCCTGTGCGTGAGTGTGTCTCGTTTCAGTTCGCTCGTTCCCGGCCATTGCAGAGCTATCGAACGTCACGTACAATTTTCTGTTCGTTGATACTCGTTTCCTTGTCGTGCACTCTTTGTCCGAGACATGGCAACGTTTAAAAAAAATATGCGTATAAATCTTACGGACGTCTTTTATTATAATGAGCAAATCCACTGCACACGGATCGTGAGATTAATCGTTAGCGAATTAATTAAAGAGAAATCGAATGCTGAGTCTTTTCGATCTTGAATTTTTCATTCAAAGTGTTTTATTAAAAATAAAAAAAGTGATAAAAATTTAAATATACGTTGTGATTCGAAATCGCACTTTCGAATTTAAATAAATGAAAAAATTAAATTTTTCAAAATCAACTTTGAGGGTGGCCCCATTTTCGAAAAATCCAAAAATGCAATTTTGACAATTTGTTTTCAATGCATTATAAAATTCTCGACAAATAAAGTTTTAAGAATTTCTCAATTTTTGTGAAAATAATACTAAACTGAATGAAATACAGAACTCGGATGAATGAAATTTAATTATAAAAATGATTCTTAAAAAAATGGTCTGCAATGAGAGTGATATTATAATGGATAAACAAGGGAAGAATTCCAAGATTATGTGGTGAGTTTGAAATTTATGAATGGCGATTAGACGTGCGTGTGACGCTATTAAGAAAATTAAAGGTAAAATGAGGGTGAAAAAAATGTATCAAAAGGCTCGGGGAACACGCGACAGCCTTTTTATACACATTGTATATTTATGAATTTTATTGATGTATATTAACCTGTACGTGTATACACGAGTTACTTGTTCGCACAGGAGGGAATGAACACTTTGATCTGGCCGCGAATAGCGTGACATTCCCTCGGAAAATAAAAGTTTATCGCTTTGCTCCTGTGCAACGAATAAATCGATCGAAGCTCTATCCCTCCTCTTGCGATCGCTTTTCTTCTTTCAGCAAAACGCTGTTAAAAATTTAACGTAATTGTATCTGCGAACTTTTATCGGTATGTCGAGAATCAGACGCTGTGTCTTTACTGCGATTTTTTATTTCTAAAAATATTTGATTCGTTCGGAAAAGTCATTTGCACGGATTTATATCAATAAAATTCTCATCCTTGAAAAATTTGATGAATGCGATAATTTTATTGATTTTGATTAATAATTAATTTTGAAATTTTTTTATTTTTAGATTTCAAATATTTGTCATCGCCTGATTTTTTTTCTCTCAAGATACTCCGCGTGCTACTTGACGGGAAATTCAAATTTTCAGGCGGTAATGCAAGAGATTACTTGACATTACTGAATCTGGGGTTATTGAACTTTGTTCGTCTTATTATTTATTTTTCGTCACTGTCGTATTTCCGGTAGGACGGTAAACATTATTATGTACACGATAGTAATTTTGTAAGACTAGAAAAAAATACAAATAGCACCCTTCAAATTTGGATAAAAATAAAAAAATATTGCCAGTCATCGAAAAAACAAGAAATAACCGAAATACTAAAATATCAGTTCCCATCAAATCGTTTAGTTATTTCATTCATTTGTTCATTTCATTCATCCGTTCCGATTCATTTCAACAAAAAACAATTCAATCCATTTCTCAGCATTTATTCCCTTTATTTTTTAATCCTTTACCAAATTTATACACTTTTATATAAAATCTAGTTTTAATTGACTGTGTATAATCTGGATCAAAATTCACGTGTTTTCATATTCCATCTTATATTCAATGTTCAAAGTAAAATCTGCTATTTTCTTCATGCATCTCTAATTGTCCAAAAATTGAAATTTCATATCCATTCGTGCTGGAAAATTCCATACAGCCAGATTTAATACATCACCCAAGAGTGCGTGTATAGCGCAGAGCGATTGTTGATGCGCTCTGTGCTGAACAAAGTAAAATTTAAATCGTGGAGCTTTCTGACCCGCGATGGGGTCTGTCCAGTCGAGAGAGATTACACGCGACCCCTCCTCGTCTCTCATCGTTCCCCTTTGCGCGTTGCGCTCCGTGCAAACGAGCAAAGCAGAACGAGTGCAGAGGGAACACGAACGAGAAAGAGAGAAAATAAATAAAGAGAGAATATACACAGATATACATAAACTGCAGAACGTATAATCGACTCGGGGTTGCGAGGGAGAGAGAAAACGAGAAAAAGAAACCGAGAGGGGAAACTCCGGCAACAACCCCTTTCCGGCGCGCGAGAGAGACAAAAATAAATAAAGGAAAAAAATAAGCGACAAAATATGAAATCCATTTTATATATACATACGAAAAATAGATACTGGATTCTCTAAGGGAGCATTCGACTTGGACTTTTATGATGTGTTACGAACACGGACTCGCGAGGCCGTTCAAAACTCGAGCGCTCGCGGTTGTTGAAGCTCTCTCGTAGAGGTCTATCTGGCGCAATTTTCAGCATATCGTGTGTATTTCGTTTTTCATGAAGGAAAAATAGAAGTGTTGAAAGATGGACAAAGATCGGACGATCGTATAAGCGCGCTGCGCTGAGACAATAATGAAAAGTGCTAAAAGCACTGAAAAGCTAAAAGTCGAATACGACCTAAGGATGTTCAAAAAATCAATTAAGGTGATGTTCAAATGTCCTATATCGTGCAAAATCGAACTTTGCTATTTTCTCTGAAAATAAACATTTTTCGAAGAAAAAAAAGCTTTCCATCAAAGAATAACGTGATTCTCTTGTTTTTTCGAAAATATCAAAAATCTCTGAGAAAATAGCAAATCCGTTTTGCATCTGTCCCTCTCGCACTCATAGGGGTTAAACATCACCTTAAGGTGGTTGATCGAGAATTCTCTAGTCAAATGACAATCCGCGTAAAAATTTTTTGAAAAAGTTACTTTTTTCCGTTTCGGATCACAGGAAAAATAATTGTTACTGCATTTCAAAATATTCCACCGAAAATGACTGTCAAAAAGTGATGAGGAGAGTAATATTTAAGTAATTTTAAGATAAATTGATGAATTGACTTCGTCGTCATCAGCTGTTTTCATTCATGGCATCGACATTTTGACGTTTTTTCGAATTAAATCGCGTTTTTATCAAAAAATAGTTCGGTAACATGCATTTTAGACTCTAATGGAATCTTTGATGTTTAGTTGAGGAAAAAATCGAAAAATTCCAGACCTATCTAATCCAGAAATGTACTTAACCTTCAATTAAGGGCGTATTTCTATAGCATCGCGCTATGAGACGCTGTACAAAATTCCCGTATTTCGACATTAAATTTCTCGAAAAATCGATCGATGAGGTATACTTTTTTTTCTTCTAAAATGTCCAGTTTCATCGGAACTATTTTAAATTAAGATTTTTGTCTAATATCATCGATGTTCGATCAACCCCCTTAAGGCAAAAATTAGCAGAAACATTATTTGATGTTATATGTACTACTGTGTAAAATTTGCACACATGGAAAAATCTGAATAAGATAAAGATTTTTATAATTTTGTTTATTTTATAACAAATAAACTTTACGTTACGTTAAGTAAACTTTCTTTAGTCGATTTGCAATAATTTTTCCTGCCGGACTTAAATGCTCAGTCAACTCAGAATGAGAAGAACGATAAAAACTATAAAAATGATAAAAAATTTGTACGAGAAATGATTTTAAAAAAATGCGAATCGCTTTGTATTTTGTTTTTGCATGATTTCGTTTTTTCAAATCTTGGCAATGCTTCCGGGATGAAACGTATAACCAGGCGAATACAAGAATTATTGGCAGAGTCGAGCGAAATGTCCCTCATGGTATAATCGAGCGTATTCTCCCCGTTTTCCCATTTCGGCGCGAAGAAAAGTTGGCAGAAAACAAAAATTTCCCCGAGCGCTTCACAAATGGGAATTTGCGATGAGGAAAATTGATACAGAAAATTTATTTTTATTTTTTATCTAAAATAATTTATTTACCTTATTTAATCGTTATTCTCGATACCTCGATCGTGAACTTTCTTTTATAATTCGTTTCTAATCGAGCAAACCCTAATTCGACCAAATTTGGTCAAATCTTCATTGTTGATCTCCTGAATAAAACAAAAATTCATTTTACTCGATGAATGAAGAAGCGAGCGATTTTCATGCTTCGTTCAGGAAAAAAATTTCATCGTCCCAGGGTTGATCGAGTCATTAATCGCTCCGCGGTCGCTTCTTCCTTTTTTTTCGTCCAAGGCACTTTTTTGTATTCATTTTATATACAATCAACCGTTCCTTATCAGCGTGATAGCAATTCAACGTCGGAATCGACGGGGGAGATATTTACGACAATTGAAAGAAAAATAGATTAATACTCGGATATATAATAAACGGGAAGAAAATTCCAAATCGAGATCGTATTATCCGTTAGACCGAGGGGACATGAAATACCAGAGACGAGAATCCAAGCGTTTCGTTACCTAATATGGATTACACTTGTCTATCCTTTGCTCTTTTTCTCTCTTTCGTTCTCTCCTATCTGCGGTGTCGAGACGTTAAGCACAAAACGCGCGGTAAGACTTTTATAAAAATGTACATACTCTGAAAAAATATTTACTTCCGGGCCAATTTTCAAGGACGTTCGCTTTTATCTATTTATCATTTTTATTTTTCACGAACTTTCGAGCCATTTTGTCAATCAAAATGAAAAACTGCTTTCAATTTTTTTTCTCATTCTTCAATGTTCGTCGAAAACGGTTGGAGGAATTGTCAATTTAAAAATCAAATTTTTTTTAAATTGACGATTCTCTATGATAATTAATATAACTGATAAAATAATTTATCAATCAAAATGAAAAACTGCTTTCAATTTTTTTCTCATTCTTCAATGTTCGTCGAAAACGGTCGCAGGAATTGTCAATTTAAAATCAAATTTTTTTTAAATTTACGCTTCTCTATGATATTTGATATTTCTGATTGGATAAATATACATAAAATATGAAATGTAAAATGAAATTCAGATTATAGATCGTCTGCATGATTTTTTTTCTGTACAGTTTATTGTCGAGAAAATAAAATAAATGGAGACAACCGATGAGAGAGCCAAAGTGCGCAAGAAAATATCTAGCTCGCTGACTACTGCGGGTTTTCTTCAACTTGTAAAGATTTACGAAACTATATCGGATTTTAGAGAAAAGTTTCACGACCCTGAAACATAATTTGCCCATTTTTCAAATCGAAATCTTATCGTATATTTTATCTTAAAATTTCAAATTTTCTTGGCTTCGACGAGTGTAGAAACACGAAAACATCAAAACTCCAATTTAAATCTATTTTTTATTTAATTTTTCAAGATTTTTTTATTTTATCTTCACTTTTGAACTTTTTGATTTTTCGTTTAATTGGAAAAAAATCTCAGCATTGATTCAACCGAATATTGTTTTTTATTTAAACTTTCCTCGGTTTGTTAACTAAATTGGTGATTAAAAATGTTTTTGAAATTTTTTCAGCATTTTGGCGTAATTGCGAAAATTGGATGTCGGTTTGTTGGCGGAATTTTTTCGAACGCGATATTTTAAATTGGCGATTAAAGAGTCGGTATTTTTCGAGGTATTCGTGGCCAGGTGGAAAAAAAGTAGTAAGTGTACTTGAAAGGCAAATTGAAGACGTTCCTCTCGCTCGTTGAATTCAACGAGAACGCGGAGATGGAGAGAGAAAGTTGTCGCGCCAGCGTTCTTCTCTTTTTCTCTCTCTCTCTCATCATCAAATAAGAGAAAAATGTTTGGCCAGGTGCATCGCGTGAAAAACCCTCGTGAAATAAGAGTGATTCGAAGGAGAGCGCGAGACAAGAGTAAATGAGCTGGAAAATAAAAAAGATTGAGCTCAGAACAAAAGAACATTTCCCGTTGCTTTCTTTCCATCGCAAACGAACAATTTTCGTCTCATCTCCTTCTTCTTCCCAGACGCTCGATTCAAAAGACCGAAAATCCTGGAAAAGACTCTTTGAGGAACGAAAATAAAAATCTTTATTCGAAGCGTCATCCGAGTTAAGGGCAATGCCACGTAATTTAGTTAAAATCAAACTTTCCATTTCATTTTAGTTTTAAATAATTAAAATTCTTATAAATCCGTCTTTTTACCACGATAAGTCTCAAAAAAAACAGAAAATTGAAATATATTGTATTTAAAAATCGTAAGAGACATAAAAATCCCAAGTGTACGTTGAACTTTAACGTAGTTAAGATAATGACGAGTGAAAGGTCATTAAAAATCGATGAAAACGATGGTCGAAGTTTGTGATCGTAAAAGATCGATTTTATCGATCGTGAAGCAGCGCAGAACGCGCATTATGTCGCCCTTAATACGTAATTTTATAATGCTTGAAAGACGGAAGAAAATGAATATATATACGTGCACCTACTTTATGACGTCACAATGCACTTCGAATTCTTTCTATCCACATTTACATTTGCGCACGATTCTTATTACAGTTACATTATCACTATCAAAGTGAAAAGCGAGACAAAGACGAAAAAAATAATACACAGAACTACACATGTGAAATATAATAATGCTAAAAATATACACAGATCTCATTCAAGCAACTTTTACATCGTACACACTTGACATTTATTGAATCATACATTTTTCGTTTTTTGTAAAATAATCTCGATTCAATTTCGGCAATTTGCTAAATCGCTTTCATAACGTATTTGTACGAAAATTTAATAAATTTTTTTGTTCCTTTTCAGACGTATTCGAAACGTCTGTTTCAAAATTTGTTCGAAGACTCATCGGTTCTCTTCATACATGAAATATTTCTCATTTCCTTTCACACGAAAGAAATGATTAATTCGTGTCCTGTGTACAACGAATTTCAAGACAGTTCCGACTTCGTGCTTTGAAACGGTCAACGCGTCAATTTTTTCAGAAACGTCCTGTAAAATTTTGCAAACCTTTTTTTCAATTTTTGAAAATCAAAAAATTTATCTAGAACTAATTATTTTTCCTCTTCATTTATATGAACTTCAATTTACTCATATTTATTAATACTCTACATTTTTTTAGAGCTCTTTTGATTTCTTAAATGTCAATTATTTGGAAATAATTTTGGGAATAAAATCGACCCCCATTGTCCCGAAATATGAATCGTACCCACGGATATTACGTGAGCAATAATTTTCCCGAATCCCTCTCATTTCGAAGCTTATCGATTGGGGACGAACTTTCGTCGTTCAAGAGACAGCCAATCATCTTGTTTTCCCCATTTTTTTTGCCTTATTTTTTTTTCTTCTATCATTTCACCTCAAGCGTCGAAAGTGTGTCTTCCGGTTCTTGGGAATGCACGTTGACTCGGGTGGTATGCCGAAGGGGCTTCTCTCGCCCGACGACCGCGTCGATATACAACCGTACGTTTTTCTAACTCGAATCCTCCACCGTTTCCTTCTTCCAAAACGATTAACATCTCTATCTCTCTCTTTATCGTTTTTCCCTACCGTGCGTTATCCCCGAGGAAAAAAACCGGGATGAAAATTTTTCCCGGCAAACACATTTCGACGTTGGGAAAAATTACATTTTACCAATTTTTATGCCAATTGGAATCAAGTTTTGTAAGTATGAGTTATCGCTTTTTAAAATGTTTGCGAAAAATATTCATAGAATGTAAACGTGGAAAGAACAAAAGACAATTTCAACTAATTTGTGTTTTTTATTTATTCGTATTTTTTGATGTATTTTATTGCCTTTTGAAATTCTTCAGCAAAAAATATTCTTACTATGTAATCGTCTTGTTCGAACCGTTAAAAGATCATAAAATTGAAAGAGCGCACATTACTTGAATGAGAACAATATTTTATTCAACTTTGTAAACTAATTTTAACTGATTTTTGTATTTTTGTTTTATCGTGTCTCGAAATTGTTCTACCCGGTAGAGGAATATTCCTATGCACTGTTATGGTGTCGATTATCGAAACGAAATAAATTGAACCAAAAATTCTTATTTACCAATTTGTACCAATTGATATATTTTCTATATCTCTAAATTCAGCGAAAAACAAAAATTTCTATAAAAATTTAAAAATCAAGACGAATTGAATCCTACGAGAAAATTTAATATTTGCCAATTTATGCCAATTGATATATTTTTCCGTATCGTCGATTCTTAAAATTTTTCGAATCTACGCTCTGCATTGGATTCTCCAAATGCCGCTCCACTTTTGTCCGAGCGTTCGACGAACGATGCAAAGAGCCGAAATAATCGGTAAAAAAAGAAGGAAGGCCAAAGCGAGGTGAAATGGCGTTTGAGCTAGAGATTTGCCGTCCAAAGTTGGGGTACTAAATACATTTACCGGTCGAAAAAACAATATTCTTAATACTCAGTAACTATTTAAACTTGTAACGATTTCAATTTTTAAATACATAAAATTCATTAAAATTTACACATTTTAAATTTACTCCTAATATGTAAGAACATTAACATATTTTTCCTCGTCTACCGAAAATCGTTAAAAGTGTAAATTTAAAAACTTAACCACTTACACATTTTTATTCTTTACAAAAAATTTCAAAAACTATAAAATGTGAAAATTTACTTTTTCACATAAATAAATATATACATGTAATTAATTATTTACAAACAATGGCTAAAGGTGTATTATTAAAAAATTGCACTTTATACAAATATATACATATTTCAAATTATTTACCAAAAATCGTGAAAGTATAAGTGCATTCGTTTAAAAATATTCTTTTCTCATCCGGCAATCTATGAGTGTTATTAAATTTTTTTTTGCGATTTAAATATTTATTACTTACGGCATTTCGACGGTAAATACGGCAACTGTTTGTTATATTTTTCCCTCTCGGACCGCGCGACGTTGAAGACGAAAAGTAGCCGCGAGGATATTCTTCGATGGCGACGGCGAGAGCATCAAACTCCGGTGCGATATAAAAACTAAGATAATCGAGCAGTACCGAATGTACGGAACTGCGAGCACAAAATCACATATCACGGAGTCGACATCGCGGTACCGTACTCAGTGAAAAATCGAAGACGGACGAATGAAACAAAAATTTGTGTCTACGGGACATAAATTTGCATTTTTGCGTAGCGTTGTTTTGTTAGCCTGGAATTAATTGAGCATGCTCACGTTTATTTTTTTATTTCTCTCGTTTATTCGCGAGGCTCACATTCGTTCGAGTGACGAGCTGAATTTTTCACGATTCACTGTACAAACGAGACGGAAATTCAAGAGCTTCAATCTCGTGCGAGAAGTCCTCGGGTCTGTGCGAGCATACGATAGAAAACGCTAACGAGCGAGAGAGAAAGAGAGAGGGAGAGAGAGAGAGACAGAGAGAGAAAGCGTCGAATTCCCGACGCCCACGAACCTAACGTCGAAACTCCGATTTTTTCACGCCGAGATCACTGAACGAGGAACACTCCCGCACTTTCGTTGCACCGATGCACTTCCTCCTGATTGAAGATTTATCGTGAATAGAAAGATTAATAAAAGAAAAAAAAGTATTGAATTACATCTCTGGGAGGTATGAAATTTACACCGAGAATGAAGTATCGAGGAACACGCTTCGGACTTTCTTTTTCCAAGTTGCAACACAAGCGCTAAAAAACACTGGCTGATAAGAGCCCACAAGCTCCGATCCGAGCAAAGCTCCGAGCGTGATAACGAAAAAGAAAAAAAAAAGCAACGAGGTCCACGGGGCAAATTGTAGCACAAAATCGTAATTGTGAATAAATGTAGAACAGTTTTCTTATTGTCTATTTTATTCTTATACGTAGATGTTTATTGTTTTGATTATTGAATAAAGGTACGAGTCCCATTAATAGTACTACATGCACGAGGATCACCACTTGGAGTCTATTTTAGGATGTAACACTAACGCGCTGGGCTCGTAATCTTTTTTTATTCCCGTCTCTCTCGCTCCGTAGTGGCTCGATGCAGCCGAGTTTAGAGACTGAAAGGCCTCGTTGAGGAAAAAGCGGACCGCCCGTACCCCCACTTCAATATCATCGGGCTGCCAACCGAGAAACAACGACCGCGTACGTGCTCGGCTCGAGAGAACTGAAATTGCGAAAATTCGAACAGCAGCGCCACTTGCGATTTTTTTGAACTTCTTTTTTGTAGGTAATTAATTTTTTCGGTTGGCAAGGAAAATATTTGTCTTAGCTCTGTCGATATTGCAGATCATATTCTGGACCTGTGTTCACGGAGTCTTCTCGAAACTCCACCCTCATTTGTAAATAGCTTCGCGATGTTATCCACGAAACACGTAGTCGTGTAGAATCAAGCCACGTCAAAACTACTTGCTATCAAAAATGGTAAAATAAAAACTAAAACGTAATATTAATGTGAAAATAAAATACGTTAAATATCTACGGAAATTGTGATTAATATTTTAATTATAATGAATAAAAAATTATATTGTATGTGGAATAAAAAACATGTTTTTAAAAAACCGGCATTTGCAACGTGTTAACCTTAATCTTACACATTGTTTTTTTTTTGTTAAATAAATCTTTGTTCAAATTATTTGTACTGAATCTTTTTTTTCTTTTATAGATTGAAATCGAGTCCATGTCGAGGTACGTCTCGCCAATAAATCCAGCGACATTTCCAATCCTAGCAGTAGTTCTATTGGGAATTGGAATATTTTTTACCGCATGGTTCTTCGTTTATGAAGTAACAAGCACCAAGTTTACCAGAGACATATACAAAGAATTATTGGTTTCGCTAGTCGCTGCTATATTTTCTGGCTTCGGTGTGTTGTTCCTCTTACTCTGGGTTGGGATATATGTTTAGGTAAGTCTGGTTTGATAAAAGAATTAAGGATGCGCTCTGTTTAAAATTTATAAAATTCTCAGGAATGATATGACTGATGCATATTCATATCTCAATAACAAAGTATATGTACTCGAAATGTATAGAAAATTGAAAAATGATAACACATTGATGAAATTTGCCATTCTTCTTAAATGTCAAATACTCAAGTTATAAATTATTCCAAATTTTTATTGTCTGTTCATAGGATACTTAAGGTAGTTCGATCGCAAAAACTGTTTTCTTACGAAAATTTTGAAAAAAATATATGTTTTGAATGAAAAATTTACAAATCGATTGATAAAAGAGA
>JAPYYX010004213.1:0-13731 GCA_030522605.1 Cremastinae sp. B BG-2022a | reverse complement strand
TGTTCTTAGCAAATAAAAGACTATTTGATATTAAATTTTATCAAAATTTGAAATATTGCAAATTTTCACCAAATTTTTGGGGTACCCCATTTTGCCCCCGTACCCCATTTTGCCCTCCCCACCCCTACATTTATATATATAAATTTGACAAGGAACAAAAATATTCGATGTATCTTGACGTGTATTTTTATGGTGGAATCTAATCGAAGGATCTCGAGCCCGATGGCCTCAAGGTCGCAAATCGAAAGCTTCCTGGCACATGTCGGCGCGTTATGCGAAAAAAAAACGACTAAACGGATCGAATCGAAGAAGGATAGGCCACGTAATTACGGTAAACTGTCTCGTTGTCTAGCTCGACCCCTGTTTTTATGGGTTGCATAATGAGACAGAGAAAAAGTGCATGCTATATGCGGCTTAGAAAAGTATCGAAGCGATATAACCGTGCGGCTGTACATTTTGGGGTAGGTTAAGGGACCAAAAGCGGGGGTGCGATGAGGCCACGCAGACGCTTTTTAATGTTAATTAATAGTTGCACCCTTCGAGAAATTGCCAGGTGAACGAAAGTGTGTTAACTGCGCCCTTCCATGCGTTCGAACGAAAATAAAAACAATAGTCTGCGAATTTAGAATTCGGAAGTTTCGAAGCTCTGTTACGAAATATTCATGAATTTCACCCCTTTCTATCGAAGTAGGAAGGTGATATACGGTTTTTAGTAAAAAATTCTAATCTGTGTGCATTTTTTTATTCAAAGTGAAACTTAAAAATGTTCGAAATTGCTACTAAAAACATAGAATCTTGGTATGTATTTAAAAAAATGTTTATGAAATATAAAAAAAGATTCATTTTAATTATTTTATTTTGTACTTGTTTTTTTGAAATTTTTTTTACTGGATTTAGAATTCGGAAGTTTCGAAGCTCTGTTCCGAAATAGTAGGAAGGTGATATACGGTTTTTAGTAAAAAATTCTAATCTGTGTGCATTTTTTTATTCAAAGTGAAACTTAAAAATGTTCGAAATTGCTACTAAAAATATAGAATCTTGGTATGTATTTAAAAAAATATTTATGAAATATAAAAACATTCATTTTAATTATTTTATTTTGTATTTGTTTTTTTGAAATTTTTTTTACTGGATTTAGAATTCGGAAGTTTCGAAGCTCTGTTCCGAAATATTCATGAATTTTTCACCCCTTTCTATCGAAATTGGTGGTAGGAAGGTGATGTACGGTTTTTAGTAAAAAATTCTAATCTGTGTGAATTTTTTTTTTAAAGTGAAACTTAAAAATGTTCGAAATTGCTACTAAAAACATAGAATCTTGGTATGTATTTAAAAAAATGTTTACGAAATATAAAAAAGATTCATTCCAATTATTTTATTTTGTATACTTGTTTTTTTGAAATTTTTTTACTGGATATGGAAAAATTTATTGTATAGTTCAGAGTCTGTAAATTTAGATTCTAAACTCTCGAAGCTCTGTTCTGAAATGCTTACGAATTTCATTCTTTAGTTATAATCGGAATTATGCATATGAAAGTGAAATTTGATTTCTACTACAAAATCTTTGAGATTTTTTCTTAAAATTACTAAAAATTTATAAATAATAGTGTATTAGTATGGAATCAAAAAATTCTCTACCAAAATTAAACAAAAATTCATTCCGATAATTCAATTGTAGATATAGTTCTCTGCTTCAATTTTGTATTAGATATAGCAAATTTTTATTGTATGTTTCAAAGTTAAATTCTTATCTTTTTTTATGGATTATTTAATTATTTTTGAATACAAAAAGTAAATTTTATTTTAGTTTCTACTCACATACGCATTTTATTTCCGAACAAGAATATTTTATTCTGCACTTATTTCTTGAAATTTTTTTTACTATTAGATATGGCAAATTTTTATTGTATATTTCCAATTAAAAATTCTTATCTTTTTTATGAATTATTACAGAAAGTAGATTTTATTTTAATTTTTACTTAGATATGGATTTTATACTTCCGAAAAAGAGTCAAAAGTGTGTTTCGTATATCATGGATGTAAAATAGAGTAGCAAATGGTTTCCGGTACCCTGAAAGAAAGAGGTATAATAACGATTATCCTGCGAATAGAGCTGATGACTACTCGAGTCTGGTTCTAGCAACGGTTTTCTCTCATTCGAACGAGCGATGAGATCTCCGAGGGATACGTTTTACGCGGTTGTGTAAGTGCGTGCGATTTGGTCCGCCTCTCAGTGGCCTCGAACGACGCGTAAAAATTAATCGATTTTGACCTGACCCTGTACTCTCCGAACGATTTTGCGCCTCTTTCTCTTCCGCACACCCTGGGAGGAGCCAATCGATCGATCAAAGTTTTTTTTTTGTGGTAAACATCCCGGAGCAACATCGTTGGAAATTTGAACGTTCTGATGGGAAATGTCATGTGAATTACATTCAAAAAGGGTCCGAAATATTTTTAAAAAAATGTTCAATCGAAACTCGTGATTTTTCATTTTAAAAAAATCATTAAAATAGTCAAAAAATTATTTTTTATGTGTAAAAAAAATTACGAATTTTTTTTCATCATTCAATCCACGTTACAGTCGAAAATATTTTTTTACTTTTTAATGAACTAACGTTTGCACTACTTGCTCTTTATTTAAATGGGAAATGTCATGTGAATTTTACATTCAAAAAAGGTCCAAAATATTAAAAAAATATTGAATCAAAACTCCTCGTGATTTTTCGATTTTTAAAAATCATTGATAGTCATATTTTTTTTATTTGTATAAAAAAATACCAAAAAAATTACGAATTTTTTTTCATCTTTCAATCCACGTTACAGTCGAAAATATTTTTTACTTTTTAACGAAGCAACGTTTGCACCACTTGGTCTTCATTTATATGGAAAATGCCATGTGAATATTACATTAAAAAAGGATCCAAAATATTAAAAAAATATTGAATCGAAACTCCTCGTGATTTTTCAATTTTTAAAAATCATTGATAGTCAAATTTTTTTTTATTTGTTTAAAAAAATACCAAAAAAATTACGAATTTTTTTTTAATCTTTCAATCCACCTTACAGTCAAAAATTTTATTTTACTTCTTAACGAACGAACGTTTGCATTACTTTTGCTCTTCATTTATGAATTTTTCACTGCTTTTTTATTCTTGTGCACTTTGAGGCAATTTTTACCCAAAATACACTCGAGCTGCTCAAAAAGCTGAGTCGTTCGTGACTGGGAATAATTTAACGTGGCTAGTTATATTCCGAATTCAAGATCATCTTATCGCGGGAGCGGACTCGCATCGAGTGGGTGACGTTATTACGAGGGCATGTACTCGCTTTTATGCGAGCGACGCGTGTTACGAGCCATTCCGCCGCTTGTCAATACACGATCGCTTCGGCCAATCAATTTTCTATCCAATTTTATTACTCGCTATGAATATTTTATTCTACCACGGATGCTTTTTTCTAGACGGAGGAACGCAAAAAAAATTTCCTGTCCAATTACTCAAATCATTGTCAAGATTCGTTGCGAGTATCTGTCACGTTTCATCTTCGGCTTTTCATAAGTCATCATTTTTCATTCATTAAAAAATTTCAATTTGTTGCTTTTTGGTCCTTAAAAATTTCTTATCGATGCTCCGAAATTGTATAAAATTTAAATAAATTTTTTTTATCATTTTATTGAATAGAAATCGAATTGATCAAATTTAATTGAATGATAGAAATTTTACAAGAGTAAAAAAAAAATAATTGTATTTTTTATAGATCTTCGATTGTAACTTTTCGGTCCTTTAAAAATTTCTTATCGATGCTCCGAAATTGTATACAATTTAAATAAATTTTTTAATCATTTTATCACATATAAATTGCATTAATAAAATTTAATTGAATGATAAATGTAAATTTTACAAGAGTATAAAAAACTAATTGTATTTTTTAATGTAATTTACGACAAAAAATTTTTATAATAAATAATAAATTACGAATATAAAAATTAAGCAAATAAACGAAATTACAATTAAAAGCTAAATCTACAATAGCAAAGTGCTGTGTAAAGAGATTCAACAAAAACAGAGCAAAAAGGGATAAAAGTTTCAGCAGCAATTGGAAAGAAGGAAGTGAGAGTGTTAAATGTTCCAGACAAAGGGAAAATGTTGAAGAGGATAAGAGCAGGGAGAACTCACCTCCATCCGTTGCCGACCTGGTCGACTGGGATTTCCGGTAGAGCAGCGCCGCTGCCTCTGAAAACACAGAAAGAGGAGAAAAACATTCACGTGGGTACTGGGAGAGAGAGACAGAAAATAAATAGAGAAAGAAAAAAAAAGATAAAAAGAGACGACAATAGGAAATTGCCTTGAGAATAGAAAAGGGAGGAAAATATCAGGTCGTTTGGTGGATAGTTACGGAGATGTCTCGTTCGTTGAGAGATCTCAAGAAGCGCACAATAGGCTAAATCCACGAGAGTTTCGCTGTTGCACAACCCTCCGTTATATTCTCGCGCACGCAACTTTTCTATATCGACCTCGCACTTCCGCCTGTGTTTTCTATTTATAAAAAAAACTTCCTCAACGCTTCCTCTTCTCTCGTTTCCTCGAGCATTTCCATCTCGCGTCGTTCCAGTTGTCACTTTTTTTTTCTTTTTTTTTTTCTTTTTTTTTCAGGGCTCGACACCGCGAGCAGGAGAGAGACGAAAAGCGGAAGAGGGTTGATCGGAATTGGCATGCAAATCGGTCATTGTGCTCCGAACCGACTCGACCTGTCCGTTGTATTATAAACGAGATACTTTTTTTCTACCCTCCGTTCTCTGCTCAGTTTCCCGTTTCGCGCTTGCCTACGAAAATCTAACGTTCCCGGTTCTCATTATCTTTTTCTGTGTTTAGAAATTTTTTTAATTTTATTTTTTTACATAAAATATTTAGTATATTTGTTATGATAATTAAGGGGGTTGATCAAACATCGATGATATTAGACAAAAATCTGAATTTAAAATATGTTATGATTCAGATGAAACTGGACATATTAGAACAAAAAAAAGTATGCCTCCCCGACCGATTTTTTGAGAAATTTAATTTCGAAATTAGGGAATTTTGTACAGCGTCTTATGGCGCGATGCTAAATAAACGCGTTTAATTGAAGGTTAAGTACATTTCTAGACCTAACAAGTCTATAATTTTTCGATTTTTATCTCAACTAAACATCAAAGATTCCATTAGAGTCTTAAAAAATGCATGTTACCGAACTATTTTTTGATAAAAAACGCGATTTAATACGAAAAAACGTGAAAATGTCGATGTCATGAATGAAAACAGCTGATGACGACGAAATCAATTGATCAACTTTTCTGACAGTAATTCTCGGTGGAATATTTTGATGTGTAGTAACAATTATTTTTCCTGTGATCCAAAACAGGAAAAAGTAACTTTTTCAAAAATTTTTTACGCGGACTCTCATTTGACTAGAGAATACTTGATCAACCACCTTAAGCTTTAAAAATAATTATTAAACAATATAAACTTTAGATACAATAATTATTACATTTGAAATTTCTCAAATTAATTTTTAAGTATTGAAAAATGTTACGAATTTTAATGTGAAGTTTATTCAAAAATTATTTTTATCGTAATTGATTCGTATGAAATGTGTATGAATATTTAAGAATGTCCTTAATTCAATTTGTTAAAAAAATATCGATCGTAAAAATAAAATTTATCATAATTCACATTTTTTATATTTTTATACAATTTTATGGGTATTTGACTTATTTTTCGGGCCGATCTTACCCTCGTAAAAAATAAGATCTCGAAGAAACATGCTCGATGAGTTTTTAGCCCAGAGCGCATCGACTTCCGAGTGACCCAGGAATTAACATTAAGTGTTATTTATCGCGGTACGTCATACGCGCAAAAGCTCGCGTATTAAAGTGACAGGATGAATAAAAAGGGAAAACGCGAGGAGAAAATTGATATCCGACGATCGAAGGGCCAGGTGCCGTTGTCTTATTAAAAATGAACCAAAATGAAGATGACGGACGCGAGGGACATCGCCCGGGGAGTTTTTTTTTCGCTCTTGCCACGGTTACGCCAATTAAGCCGAATCGCCATTAAATATCGCGCCCTTATCGTTCACGTGTTTGTATATCGCGACGAATACGAAAAAAAAAAACACAATTCGGTTACACGTGCATAAATACATAATTAGAAAGGAGAATGGCCGTAAAGTGCTCGGGCCCGAAATATTTTTTGGCGCGATATTGCGTCACTTCTGAGACTTCGGCTTGACAAAAACCTGTTTGTCAAGAAACACGAGAGTTCATGTACTCTTGTTTTCAAGAAACATTTTTTATTTCATTTTATCCCTTTTTCTTCCTCTCCGTCGCGCATAATCTCGCGCGCGGTTTTTCTCGGCGTCGTCTGCCTTCTCTCCTTCGAGTCTCGAAACGTTTATCAGACTCAGGGTGTGCAATTTAGGATCCAGGTGAATTTCTTCCAGGCTCAAGGAGCTTTTTGTCTCGGGATAATGTTCTTGGCAGATTGTCGAATTTTTTTTCGCTTCGTAACACTCGTCAGACGACGCGTGATCGAGGACGTTGCATCCCTTCGTGTCTTGATATCGAATAAAATGCATCTCGAAGTCGAGATCGAGTTACAATTCGTTTATACGAAAATAAAAATGTTTGAGGGATCGCGATATTTCGATATTGATACTCGTAACCACATAAAAATTGATAAAATTTTTCATTTATTACAAAATACTAATTTTTGAAAAAATATTTCCTCACGTGATATGAAAAGAATTGCATCTCAAAGATCAAAATTAAATTCACCAAAAAAATGAAAATTTTTCAGGTGAATTATTTGCAGGCAAAAAATTTAAGAATAAATTCAATTTGATAAATGAAATGAAAATAATTTTGATGAACAGCAGCTACGATCATAAATTCAACAAAAAGTAATCGTTCCATCCTGCAACTCCGTGAAAAAAAAATATTAATTAGAAAAAACTGAAGCTGGTAAGAAAAATATCGGTTACCGCACTTTCGGGACTACCGATATCCGGAGAAGTATTAAATGAGAAGTTAAAAAGAGGTGAAGAAAGAGTCGAGCAGGTGCATATGGACTATTCAGTAAAGTGCACCTGAAAATCGCGGCTTTTACCTGCGCACAGAGGAGGAAGAACGCAGCCGAGACGACGTGACTTTACGATCAGCGTCATCCCTCGCGTCGTTTTCGTTTTTTCGCTCAGAACGGAAAAAAAATCGCGTTACGACGCTGGCGCTCGCGGGCGCGTCAAAGCGGAACCGAAAAGTGCATCGTCGCGACTCCCGCCATTGAGGTGGACGAAATTGCCGACGAGAAAACGAGAATGCCAAACCGTAGAGCAAAACCGGGATAACAATAATTATTGCACGTCAGCGTTCTTCAATTTTCGGGATAATTAAACGATTTGAGAAGGATGTTCGTTCGGGGTTGGAAAGAGCAAAGGAGAAAGGACGAAATCGTTTTACTCCGATGCAATCTTTCCCATCCCCTTATTTATCTTTTGCCAATCCTCTTTTTTTCCTGCCTCTTTTTCCAATTCCTGACTGAAGTACTTTAACTCTCAACTGGAACATTGTGATCCTCTGTCAAGCAGATAAAAACCAAACTACTTAAGACCCCTGTAATTTTTCATTCTCTTCAACTTTGATTTATTGGTTGGTTTATTCAAATGAAATTATTAGATTAATCTATTAGCGTTTGTATAATTTTTGAACAATTTTACAACCACGAAATCAAATGATTTAAATAATTATAAATTTTTTACAAAAATGTTGGATATACAATACACACCATTTAAGACCCCTGTAATTTCATTCACTTCAACTTTGATTTAACGGTTTGTTTATTTAAATAAAATGATTAGATTAATTTATTAGCATTTGCATAATTTTTGAACAATTTTACAACCACGAAATCGATTGATTTCAAAATGAAAAGAGAAGTCTAATAATTATCAATTTTTTACAAAAACGTTGCATATACAATACAAACCATTTAAGACCCCTGTAATTTCATTCACTTCAACTTTGATTTAACGGTTTGTTTATTTGAATAAAATGATTAGATTAATTTATTAGCATTTGTATAATTTTTGAACATTTTTACAACCACGAAATCGATTGATTTCAAAATGAGAAAAGAAGTCTAATTATTTATCAATTTTTTACAAAAACGTTGCATGTACAGTACAAAGTACGAACTTACGGACTGCAAGTTTGGATGGAACATTCAGAACAAATTTTCACTGTATGTTGCTTGCAGATCGGAGTATGACACCTCAAGCACCTGACACACGTTTTCCTATCAACATTCCATGGGCACAATTCGCATCTTTTAATTTTGGACATCTTGTTCTCTGCTATTAAGTCACGAGGTTCATGCTCTTCATTGCCATCCTTCGAGTACAAGAAATTTTCAATCTGCGTTCGCAGCAACGTTCGCAATGTCGAGGAAGTCAGTCGATGCCTCAACAATGGCTTGATCAGGTCCGTACTCAGATTTCGAATGAACTCCTTGCGGTACTGCGCTTCATTGTTCCTAATTAGACTGAATATGATATGCGAGTTAATAACCGCATGGTCAAGCATCTCATAAAAAATTCTCATAGCCCATTTACGAGTTTTCCTGGCGGTGCTGAACTCGTAACGTATTTGGTTAAAATTATCCATAGAGATTTTTGTCTTTTCGTAAAATAAACAGATTTCCGGTTTTCCCGTAAGGCTATCGACCCTACCGAGCTTGTGATATGATGATAACAACAATACAAATCTATTGCCTATTGGATTATACAAGACCAATGTTTTTCGACCATTGTAAGCAAACCGGACCTTGCTTGGGATTGGTACCTTTGGTACGAAGTCGGTTGGAATTCCTGGCATGTTCTTCCTTATCTTGCCAACCATCGTCAAGTTATATTTATCAAGCATTCGCTGGCACAATGGCAGCGACATTAGGGTGTCATCGCATGTGACGTTACGACCTGATTGATGAATGTGCTCCGTCAGTTTCCTGACGTAATACGATGCGATCGATTCCCCTGATTTCTTATCATCCATTGAAAGGCAGTGTGGTATAGCGTCGTACAGGTAATGCGTAGCTGAATCCACAAGCGATAGAATCTTCAAGCCATATCTGTCCGATTGACCAGGCATGTAGACCTTGAAGATGCATTTGCCTCGAAAGCTGAGCAAGCGTTCACTGATGACGCAGTAGGAGCTAGGTTCGTAATTGTTCCTGCAGTTGGTTAGAAATTTTTCCCAAATGTCACGAATGCTTGAAAACTGGTCACTGGATCTTCTGTCCAGTCGTGTGTTCTTGTCATCGAACCGCATGCATGATAATAGAAATCGGAACCGACGTTCGGACATCGTCATCCTGAATATGGGTGAATTGAGGTATGACCACAATTCATTGATGTCAGTACGACACAGTTTCTGGGATCCTGCGAAATACAATAGTCCTATTGTTGCTTTGAGTTCAATCATTTCCGCTGATTTGTGATAACTCTTGATCGTAATGTCATTTGCGACCATTTTCTCTATTTCGTTGTTGATTTCTTCGTTTGTATGGCACAGTATGGACTCCAGCATATCATCATTGATGAAGAGACTCCAAGCTTCGAGTGGCGTTGTTGCATTCAAAGCTGGACCTTTGGGAGCTGCAATGTAATTCTTTTCCCAACGCTTACCAGTCACTGGTGGTTGGACACTGGACCACTTGTAATTGTATTTACTTCGCATAGGTGATTCGTAACCCTTTGGCTTTTTATTCAGTGGCTCGGTGAATGCAGATTTCGGAATGTCTGATCGACCTGCTGATGCGCCTTCTGATTCTTCTCTTTCACTCTCGTCATCTGGAGATTCATCAACACCAAGTGACTCGTGGTACTGCACTCCTTCATCGTCATCTTCACTTTCGCTCTCGTCATCATCGAAGATGTCATCATCATCCAACAAAAGGAGTTCTAGAACTTCGGATGCACGACGTAGACCAGAAGGCGTTGCCATCATATGCATCAGCAGTGTTCTAAGAAAATTGATCTTGACTTGAAATAGGACAATGCAAACGAACTTTAAAGTCAAGTTGTATTTAATGAAAGTCAATTTGCTTTTTTAAGGAAGTTTTCCAGGTGCTGTCCACTTTAGCATCATGAAAATGTGTTCGAAATTTGAGGAGATTTCAAATATGTATTAAAAATCAAAAAAGGCAAATTCTTATCATTATCTGATTTGTTTGGGTATAAAATTAAATTTTATAATTATGACTCTGACACTGTAATTTGTTGGTGAAAAAGAAATAAATAAACAGTGTATAAAATATAAACAAACAATCACGATAAAACGAAATTGAGAAAGAAACAAAACTCTTGATCTTGACTACACTAATCAAAATTCCTCGTCTATATAGAATTTGACACATACTTACAAGAAAATAATTTCCGAGTGTATCAATCAGAAAGATACGAAACGGCTTGTGTTTATTTGTTTTCCTTAACGCTGCGAATTTCTGCAAAATAGTTCGAATTCGTATATAATCGATCAAAGTTCTATCCAATGTCATTTATCCATCATTTATTAAGTAATTAAAACTTACTTCATATAAAAATCTGCCAAATCCAAAAATTAAATATTTTACAGCTTAGTCGATTCCGGCACACTGAGCATGATTCACCCACCAATACGTTGAACACTTTTGAAAAATTTTCCTTCACTCAATCAAGCCTACTGAGGTAACGAATTAGCACTGGAGCATGCTTGAGATTTCTGCTCCCTACTCTGGTCCTCTCTCGCATTTCGTGAACGTCGAGCTCTATTCAAAACAATTTGGATCGTTCAAATCCAGTGTCATAATTAGAAAGACGAGATCTCACAATGTTTTGAAAATTTTCGTTATCTCCATATCACTCACAAATTTTCAAATACGATGCCGTTCACGGTTTACGACGAACTGATCTACATTCAATGACGCTTTAAGGAAATTTTGGATCTCGCATGTTGTCATTTTGGTATATGGTTAGTACATTATTGTACTATTCTTATCAAAATTTTGTTCTACCCGCGAATCGTTTAAAATTTCGAATTATGATAACTATAAATATAAGAAAAATTTGAAAAATTTTAAATCTTTATATTGAGTGATAAGAAAAAATCAAATTTTATCAAACTCTTTAAATTGTTATTTTTTATTTAAATTGTTCTCAAAAGGCAGGAAAAAATTGTAAATTTTTTGAAAACATAATTAAGATACAAATAGACGTTGGAAATTTCGCGAAGTGCAAAGACTTTATTTTAATCCCCGGAATATTTTGTCAGCAAACAAATTGGAGTATCCAAAAAATGATCCTTTGAATACATAATGTTCTGCATACGATTATTGAAGAGTAGTCTTATTTTCGTACACGTGAGAAAAAAAAGCAGAAATGGAAATTGGATGAAGATCGAGGTAAGGATTTGAAGGGCGTGTTCTCAGGTGGCTCTTTGCCGAACGGATTTCGCATCGAGGAAGGCCGAACTACGAGTTTTGTTTCAAAGGCTTGCACCAGTTTTGCAAGATCTCACTCCGTCCCTTCCTCTCCGTCTCAATCTTGAATCGTTGAAACGATTTAAAACGTCAATTCTCACCGTGAATTCTATGCATCAGAATCTCAACTGACGTATTCATACTCGTGTTAAAAATGAGAGAGCAAATATTTGTTCGCCCTTTAATCCTGAGGTAAAGTCACCGAAACGCTTTCGCGATTCAAATTTTTTTATTTTCATTGGACGATGGGAAGCGCACCGGAGATTCTTCGATTTGATTAGGCCTTGAGAATTGTATTTTTTACAAGTACCATTGTGAATGAGATTGCATGAGTTGACACACGTGTCATCGAGGTGGACTCGTTTCTTTGTGATCTTCCGTCTTGTTTTTTCATCTTAAATTTCGTACATAATGAATATTTTTACAAACGTAATTTCGTACGTTTTAGCCAGAGCCTGATCCTAAAACAAATTATTCCTCCTTTTAACCTATTCGAGCTGATGAATTCAAAAAAAATTTTTATAAGTAAAAATGATAATTCTCAAACTATTAAATAAATTAAATGGATATACAAATCAAAAAGTTTTTTATTTAAATTTTCAACGATAAAATGTGTCAAATATAAATAAAATATTCCAGAATATCAAAAGTTTTAATCACCTCAATTTTTAATGATATAAAAAAACTAAGAATGAAAAATAAAAAAAATCGACGAGAAAGCTTTAATAATATTTACTCGAGTGTCGATAAATTTGCAACGAGGAGAGCAAAAGGAAGAGAGAAAAGTTCTCGTACGCGTGTCGATGCAACAAGTGGAGTCTCTCGTGGATGATTGAATGTGGCGCCACGTTTTATTGTCCGCGTAGGATGCGGCACGTACGCCGGAGCAGGATGCACCGAATCGAACGTCGGCCGGTGCAAGTGAAAACGAGAGAGCGATGCAGAAAGGGGAGAGGGAAACGACGAGAGAATAAGGAGGAACGAAGAGCTCACGTCGTTCACGAAAGAAGAAGAAGAAGAAGAAGAGTTGGAGGACGAAGGAGAGAATAAGGAAGAATAAGAAAATGAAAAGAAAGAGAGTGGAAGGGTTGAGCTGCAGCGTTGATGCTCTCTGGCAAAGGGAAAGGGCTGAGGGAGGAGTTGGAGCACGAGAACGGCACGCGCCGCATGCAACGATTCTCCTCGAGGATCGCTCGTGAGGTGGGGATCGCCAGTGGGGAGTGCAGCGAGGTGAGGAGGCGAGGGGTCAATGAGAGAAAGAGAAGAGGAAGAACAAGAAAGATAGCGACTGGGAACCTCAATGAAAAAGAGCCACCTCGACTATATAGAAATTGTATTGATGCAACTAACGCGACGCGCATATGACCGACTCATGTATTTTTTACCCTTTTTCCTTTTTTACTCCAACATCTGTCACGTTTAGTTACAATTTTACTTTCGGTTACAATGTTGCGATAAAACGATTTTTTTAACGAATTTTTCTAATTTTTGTAAATTGCAAATTGTTAAATTGTAAATGGGTCATTCCATATCAAATCGACAAATGTTTGGAATCAACCCCTTCCGATTTGGATAAATTTTGGTGGGAAGTTTTCTTTCATCATGAAACAAAGTTCTACCAAAGAGAAACAATTTTTTTAAAGTTATGGAAAATTCAAAATTTCGCCATTTTTCCTATTTTTCTAGTGGTTTTTTTTAGTGTCTCGGGAGCTATTGTAGCGATACAAAAAAAACTTTCAAGAGAATACTTGAGGCTATGAAAAACGATACATTTCAAGAACAAGTTTTAAAAAATGACAAATTTATGAGACTTCAAATTTTTCAAAATCATTGGAGTTGACTATTGACATTAAATTTTCAGCTCAAATTATTTTATATTGCACCCTTTACATATCTAAAGAAAACCTGAAATTTGGAGAATGGTGTTTTTTAATTTTTCAAAAATATGAATTCTTAAAAAATTTTACTTTTTATTTTTGGATTTGTATTTAAAAAAAACAAAAACCACCATTCTGAAAATTTCCGGGTTTCTTCAGATGTGTGACAGGTGTATTAAAAAATATTTGAGCCCAAAATTAAATGTTAAATGACCTTAAAAAATTAAAAATTTTGTAAATTTGGCATATCTCAATTTTTTTTTTCGAAATATATTTTTTTTGATAGCTCAAAATATTCCCTTTGAAGA
>JAPYYX010004212.1:0-18595 GCA_030522605.1 Cremastinae sp. B BG-2022a | reverse complement strand
TTTTTGTTGTTCTATTACTCTGTAAATATGAGGACGAAAATTTTGAAAAAAATAATACTCTCAAATTTTTCATAGAAGAACATTCTGTCCAAATTTCAAGTTCTTATCATTTTCATTTTTACTACCGAAATCCCTTAACTGGTTCATATTCTTATTATAAGGTATCAACATGGCAAGTTTCGTGAAATTCTTAACGGTAGGTCTAAAACCGATAGTTCTACCTTAAGAGCAGAGCAACAAAAAAATGTTCTTAAAAAATTATGAATTTTCACAGAAAACTGAGTCATACGTCGTCCTCGACGAGTCTTAAAATTAACTTTGAAAATAATTTAAAGAAATTATAATCTCTTGTCGAAGAGATCTTCAGCTTTAAGTGACAGAACTGCGAGTGTTCCTCGTTATTCGTGGTACACTCGGCAACGACGGAGGCGAGACGAAATTCGATTTCCACTGTCGTGGATTTCGTCGTTTCGGTGTTGGTATCGAGCAGACATTTTTCACGAGTTCTTTGCACTGCTCGCGCTGGTGTCTCGTCAACGAGTGTCTCCATTTATAAGTATTCCCGCAGAACTGGCACGTGTGGACTCCCTTGTAGCGCTCGTGATACTTCGGATGCTTTCGATTTCCTGAAAAAAAAATAAATAAAAGCGTGAGACGTGAATTCACAGGTAGCTCGACGTCAGGACAATTTCGCATAACAGTTTCGACAACACGAGCAACAGGGAAGAAACAGAAGAGATGAAGAAACGAGAGCGAATGAGTCGAACGAAATTTCTTCTTTCTTTTTTTTTATTGTCCATTCAAGAATATTTCCTGCATCTTGAAATGTCGTCAATTAAATTTAACAATTAAGAACTTGAGGGATCATCTCAGTGTGACCCTCCGAAAAATTTCTGATTTTTGCGATTTTTTTTTTTTTAATGTTGCAATAAAGCAATCGGTCCGGTTTTTTTTTTATAAATAAATACATTCATGGAGAATACAACATGATTTTTTAAATGTTTATTTATTAGGTTTATAACTGTTAAATAAATGACTCAAAAAAAGAAAGTTTTTGCACGATGGCCACGATTGCGGTCGCAATTTTGATCTGGAACAAAAATTCCAAAAAGATTATTAATCTGTAGGACAGTCGCTATCGACCTATGGAGGGTTTTTTTATTTATTTTTGACAAAATGGCGGCGGTTTAAACAAAAAATGTCGAACTTGACCTTTTTTTTCGACAGTTTTTCATAAAAAAAAATTGGAAGATTTCAAAAAAAAAAATCCTTCCATAGGTCGATAGCGACTGTTCTACAGATTAATAATCTTTTTGGAATTTTTGTTTCAGATCAAAATTGCGGCCGCAATCGTGGCCACCGTGCAAAAATTTTTTTTTTTTGAGACATTTATTTAACAGTTATAAACCTAATAAATGAACATTTAAAAAATCATATTGTATTCATCATGAATGTATTTGATTATAAAAAAAAACCGGACCGATTACTTTATTGCAACATTAAAAAAAAAATCGCAAAAATCAGAAATTTTTCGGAGGGTCACACTGAGATGATCCCTTAAGGGGTTTCGGTAGTAAAAATGAAAATGTTAAGAACTTGATGAAATTTGGACAGAGTGTTCTTCTATGAAAAATTTGAGAGTATTATTTTTTTCAAAATTTTCGTCCTCATATTAACAGAGTAATAGAACAACAAAAATACGCTTTTTGGACATATAGATATACACACCGTGTATAAGAACGTATTTTGTTGGTCAATTACTCATCAACGACGTGGATAAAAATTTTGAAAAAATTAATTTTTACTTATTTGAGGTATAAGAACATGCTCGCCAAATTTTATCGAATTCTTGTCATTTTTCAATTTCCTATGTGTTTAACATGCGATTGTAGATAAGTTCGAAACCCCTTAATTACCGCCCAGTTGTGAGCGCTTATTAGGTGTTTCTTCAGCATCCACTTGTGTCGTATCCTCAGACCGCAGATGGGACACGAGTGCTGAGAGCGAATGAGTCGAACGATATTTCTTCTTCTTCTTCTTTTTATTGTCCATTCAAGAATATTCGTGCATCTCGAAATGTCGTCAATTAATTTTAACAATCAGGAACTACTTAATAACCGCCCAGTTGTGAGCGCTTATCAGGTGTTTCTTCAGCATCCACTTGTGTCGTATCCGGAGTCCTCGCGTTCGTGCCTGATCAGTGACTGCACGAGAGCGAATGAATCGAACGATATTTCTTCTTCTTTCGTTTTTTTTATTGTCCATTCAAGAATATCCGTGCATCTCGAAATGTCGTCAAAATTAAACCGCCCAGTTGTGAGCGCTTATTAGGTGTTTCTTCAGCATCCACTTGTGTCGTATCCTCAGACCGCAGATGGGACACGAGTGTTGAGGAGCTTTCCCGCACTCCTCGCGTTCGTGCCTGATCAGCGACTGCATCCATCTGTACTCCTTCCCGCAAGCCGAGCAAAAGTGTCGTCCCAGTCTCTTGTAATAATCCGAGGCGTTCATACCTGAAAGAAGAAAATTACAAAAAATTGAAACAAAGATTCAAACTAATCTCAGCGAAAGATCTCCAATTTATAAAAAAAAAAATTCCTCGTTAAAAAAATTAATCTCTAGCTCGACGGAGGGAAAAAAATAATGAGAAACTCATGCGAATTTCCTGAAGATTCTTAGGCACCGATTAATAAAAGTATCACAGAATCCGCGCTCGCTTCTGCTTTATTGATAAATTTTCAGAGACTGAAGTTCGTGAGCTTGTGCAGCTGGCTACGGTGACGCTCCAGGTCGTACATCCGGCGAAATTGTCGACCGCACAGTCGACATCGAAATTTCGGAAGAACTCCGCAGGTCTCTCGGAGATGTCTCTTCAACGAATCCATCCACGTGTATCTCTTCCCGCACTTCGGACAACTGAACGGCGTGCTGTAATTAATCCTCTGTCCCCTAGCGCCACCTGAAACGAGAAAATTCATAAAATCGTTAGTCATCATTCCTCCCAACACCCTCCAAATTTCGTTTCTACCTCTCATCCGGATCCTCAGCATTCTTGATCTCAATTCTCAATAAACGCCGTTTAAAATTCATGCATTAACAATCAAGACTCGATGAGTGATCTAAATTTTGAAAAAAAAAAAAAATTAAATTGAATCAACAATTAATATCCGAGCTTCAGGATCACAAGGGCAGCTCCTCGACCAAAAATTAATCTTCGAAGATTCGACTATCTAACAAATCACCAAATTCTCCGTCCACAATAATGGTCAACCGCATATTTATTAATTTCCTATTTTATACAAAATCATGACTAATGAATAAAAAGCTATTCCGTCGACGGAACAGAGATCACGGTCCGTCGCGATCGTGAACAGAGACGCGGACGGATTCAGGAACGAAGCGAGAGATTTGTCCCGACAATTTTGACTCTAACGCGTACGTACCGATTACTGCACGTACGTACATAAAAATAATGCAAATAATAATAATTATAATAATAATAAATGACAATAATAATGGCAATATCGTTAACGGGAGCAACGGCAAGTGACAATCTTAGTTCTGACAAAATTGTAGCTCTGATAGTTCTGATAGCAAGATTGGAATAATCATCGTGACAATAACAACGATGCGTGATAAAAATGATAATGATAATGTCGTTAATAATAATAATGATAATAATAATAATGGCGAAGTTGACGGTGAGTAATGATAATGGCGCGACGTGAATAATAAATAACAGTAAGGATAAGAGAGCGAGCGTTGCGATGCGCTCGGATCACAGGATGCAACCGTGGACGGTCCAGACGTGCCGCTGGAAGTTGGATCGCTGCTTGAAGGCCTTCTGGCAGAAGCTGCAGACGTACTGGGGCATTTTACCGCACTCCTCCCGCAGATGACGATTCAGGGTGCTCTTGTTGGTGTACGACCTCGTGCACTTGTAGCACGGATACGGTTTCGGTACCGGATTCCAGGAGCTCGACCGGGGTCTACCTGCGATCACAGAAAAGAAGACAGG
This sequence comes from Cremastinae sp. B BG-2022a, assembly GCA_030522605.1. Taxonomy (NCBI): domain Eukaryota; kingdom Metazoa; phylum Arthropoda; class Insecta; order Hymenoptera; family Ichneumonidae; species Cremastinae sp. B BG-2022a. The sequence continues at coordinate 14,577 of JAPYYX010004212.1, read as the reverse complement.
ATTGTTGCGGATGGTCTCGTGATATTTTAAAGCTCGAACCGAACGTCCGACTCATACGTACTTAATCAATGAAGATCTTCACTTTCTTTCTTTCTTTTTTTTTTGCTTGCTTTTTCTCTCTCGTTAAAAAGGAAAAATGAAACTTGCCGGATTTTTGTTTTTAAAAAAATAGCGCGAGTCTCTATCGGCTATCGAAATATCTTTAAGTCTGAGCTATCTCAAGTACATGCGAAATATTTAAAATGAGCGTGTTCGACGGGATCTTCGAGTGATGATTGTAGGGATCCGCTCAGTGATAGTGAGCGAACAGGTGGCCGTGGATCGTCGCGTTGTGACGCTGAAAATTCGCCTTCTGCTTGAATCCCTTCTCGCAGATGCTGCAAATGTACTTCGGCGCTTTGCCGCACTCGTCGTGAAGATGACGCTTGAGGCTGCCCTTGTTCCTGTACGACCTTCCGCACCTCTGACAGGGAAAGGGATTCTCGTGGCTCCCGGGTCGCGGGTATCTTCGAGCCGGTGACGTCCCGGGTCGTCCTGCAACGAGAGTAGAAACGAAGCACCCGGTTATCGCTCCTCATCGACAACCTTGCGTATTTGTCTTCGCGATAGAGAAAAAAAAAATTGAAAAAAAATCAAGAATCGCGTGAACCTACGTGAACCGCGCTAATCCTCGTCGACTCGCCCTCTGATTTCTCAAGAAATAAACCAATCGTTACGTAACACTCTCAACAGCCAATTACTGTTTTATTATTCGCAACTCGAGATCTCCCTCGGACAAGAATCAACATCGGGACCGGAGCGCACGCGATACCGTCGGGGCAGACTAACTTTTACAGTATTAATATTTATATTGAGCGATTCTTCGACGCGGCTAGCGCCGTGATAAAATGAAATAGAGAAGCTTCGTTCGTTCGTGGTGATTAAGGCTGGATATCGGTGATTATTGGCGCCGGCGTTCCGTCGTCCGCTCCTTCCTCTGTCTCAGAGCTTAAACCCGTGGACGTTGACGTTGTGTCGCTTGAAATTGGACTTTTGCTTGAAGCCTTTCTTGCAAACGTAGCATATGTACTGCGGCGGCTTTTCGCACTCGTCCCGCAGGTGACGTCTCAGCGTGTCCTTTCTCGTGTACGACTTGCCGCACGTGTTACACGGGAACGGCCTCCAATAAGGCTTCTGTCTCGACGCGTTGCTCTCCAGGGCGCTAAATTCTCCTGGAACTCAATAATGGAGTTGACGTTACAAGCTAGCCTTACGATTCACGGGGGGGCTTTCGAAAAAAAATTAACAGACACTCGTCATCGCATTCTCACGTCATTCTCGATCTCAGTCTCTCATGAGTTACAATATTTCGGGGCTCAATGTGAAGGATTCGTGATCTATGATACGACGGGACGACACTTGGATGATAACTATGAATAAAAAAAAATATTGTTTCAAAAAACAAAAATATTATTTTTTGTTAATTTTTTGAAAAGTCTGAATGTTGACTCATAATTTATTCACCTCAGGATCGTCCGGTCGGTGAGGTCGTGAGACGAGTCAGTCACTGAAAACGTCAACTCGACTGGTTTTTGTATTTAGAGAATTTTTTTTTTGTCAATTTACCTTGACACGTTTCTCATATTTTCCTCGGTATTGTTTTTTTCATAATAATCTTCATAACGGTTGTATTTTGTAAATAGATGATTCTGGATTTATAACGCGTTGGAGACAATCGCATGTTCAGTATTCAGAGATTAAAAATCACAAAAAAATTGTTTAAAAGTAGGCAAAATTTAAATTAATATCGGAGTAAATGTTATGTCCGGCATTGTGGAGAATTTTTAACGATAAAACAAAAGATGTTGTTTAGTTATTTAATAATGTTGTTATTTAGTTTTAAAAGATTTTTTTTTCGATGATTTCTTCAGGATACAGTCTTCAGTGATGAGTTCCTCAATTTCTTCTTTGATGATAAAAAATGTTCACAATCTTCATTGATGAGTTCTTCGGTTTCTTCATTGATGATAAAAAATCTTCATAATCTTCATTGATGATATCTTCAGTGATGATCTTCGAGTAATTTTCAATGTGATGATATTCTTCAATATGATGATAATCTTCAATATGATGATAATCTTCATTGTTTTCTTCAAATGATGCTCCTTTGGATCCACAACCAGAAAAATCCTCCTAAATCTGAAACAAACGTACAATCGATTTTTCAAAAGTTGTACGATTTTTAGTTAGAATATTCATGATTATATGAAAAATAAAACTCACCCTTTAAGGTACTCCAATCAGTGGAAAATTGATGAAAATGGAGACGTTGACATCCAACTTTTAAAATATTTCAAAATTTCGAGTGTTTCGAAAAGTATATTCAAAAATAAGATATGAAAATATGAATGCTCGAAAATTTTGAAATTTTTAAAAGTTGAGCTGTTGGATAAAAAAGTAAATTTTTGATATTTCTGCTAGCGAAAGCGAAATTTTGAAGTGTTAAAATTATAAGTGATCACTTGACATGAAATGCATCAGTTAGTGCCAACTCACCAGTGTTGTGTTAACAAAAAACAAATAAATAAATTCGTATACGAGCTTGAGAGCAAGCACAAGGATTGTCAAATTTTTTATTATTTTTTTCATTGATTAATGAATAAATTTTCATCAAAAATTCCACGTGACATTCATCTAACTGAACAAAAAAAATATTATAATATTTTTTAAAATCAATTTTTCAATATTATGAGAGAAATTTTTAAAGAAATTTAATCACAAAACAGAAAATAAACTCTACGAATTTCTCTTATAATATTAAAAAATTTAACTTAAAAAAATAATGAGTCGAATTTTTTATGAGAATTTATTCACTAATAAAAAAAAAAATTGGGCATCCGAAAATCCTTGCAGCACTTAAATTTAATTGAGCACGAAAATTTATACCCAACGTTAATTTTGTCTGTTCTCCAATCTGAGAAAAAAATAAACAAGATTTTAAATACTTTAAATAAAAACAAACCAGAATGTGACCATGGCTTTTGTGTCATCCTTAACAAAAATCAACAAAAAAAAGTCACGAGTGATGTGAAATGAGACGATGAGCGTGATAGGTATGAATTGTTGATTTGATGATGTTGATGGTGTCGATAGTGCGTTCTCAATATTTCGATAAAACGGAACGTACGTTTTTGTAGTTCCAGCGATGACGAGCCATCAAATTGCTCGATCCACCTGAAAGCAAAGGAATCGTGTCAGTGGGAGGAAGATTCGGTCGTGACTTCGCTCTGAAAAAGAAAAATCGTCGATGAAAAGTATTCCGCAATAATCCAAGTCTTTCGTAACAATCGAAGGGCTTTAATCAATATTTAACACATAAAATTTTCCAAAAATGAAAAAAAACAAATGAACGAGGAGTCAGTGAGGAAGAAACGTCTCGTTGCCGTTGACGAAAACGACCTGGTGAATGGAATTGAGATGCTTGACGAGATGATGCTTGTGCATGAACCGATGAGCGCAAATCTCGCAAGCGAATTGCGGAGTCTTTCCGCACTCGATGCGCCGATGCTTCAGCAGCGACTCTCTCCACTTGTAAGCCTTGCCGCAATTCTCGCAGGGATATTTCCTCGTCCAGACGACGTCCAGGAGCCTCGACTCGGGGGAAACAAATCTTTCGTACCTGAGCCTCGAAGCTGCAATACACAATTTCACAGCGTTAAATCAGTCTCCATAGCAATCTCAAAATTTCACAACGACATTAATCTAGAACACTAACTTTGCAATAAAACGATTAGGACGAGACAAAAAAAATTATAGGCGTGTACGAAAATTCGCCGAGTAATTTTACAAGATAAAATCGTGATTTTATTGATCCAAGATCCGAGGGTCGAGTAAAATAGAGATTGTGATTTATCGGATGGACTTGTAAGGACAATATTTCCTCATGTGCTCCCGGACGTGGTGTCGATGCTTGAACATTTTTCCACAGTTCGGACACGGCACGCTGGGAGCTTTGCCACACTCGTACTTCAGATGACGATCCAGGGAACACTTCTGAGTGTATTTCCTTCCGCACTTGCAGGTGTACTGCATCCACTGGGACGAACGCTTGGAGCGTGCTCGGAGACGAAGGGAATTCCTGTCGACCCAGGGCTCTGAAAATGAGAAAAAATCAACGTGAGTTAGTGTCCCTCGTTCCGAACCAAACGCCACATTGGAAAGTCCACAACAAACAATAAAGGCGACAGAGTGATTATTTTTTTATTCACATTCATACTCGTTGTGAGTTAAAGAAAATTATTATTTTAGCTTCGAAAAATCTCCTTCATGCTTGAATATGTTTTTGTCTTAATTGAAGAATTTTTCAGTCCACGATGATTGTCCATTTGTCACTTCGTGCACTCCTCCTTCTTGTGCTGGAGCCAGTAGCAGAGCTTCGCAGTCTTGAATCCACAGCTGGTGCACTTGTAGTCTGCTCCGCACTCGTTTCGACGATGACAGATGAACGAGAAGACACGCTTGAACCTTCGTCCGCACTCGCAGTAATAATTCCATCCTGAAATCAAAAATGAGCAGAGCGTGAGCTTGACAAGTGGCTTGACTCGAAGCACCAAAACGTTGGATTGAATTTGAACGTTTGGATGAATTCAATCGAGTCGATTTTTCATCATCTTTCGTTTTATTTTAAATTTAATCCTCTTCGCTCTTGCCACGAGATCCTTTACACTCGCACCGTCCCTGGACGAGGATGAACAAAGACATTGTTTTTTTTCCTTTCGACGTACTACAAGTTCTTTACAGTCTTCGCTACCATTTTTTTTTGACACACTTCGCAGTCCTACAAATCTGACCTCACACCTCTCGGCTTATAAACTAATTATTATCGCAATCTCCCATCATTCTTGGCATACTCGCTAAATATACATTTCCCCTTTATGTATGCAATAATATATTTGTTCATTTATATATATAATATATATAATCAATTTGTTCTTTCGTTGAGACTCGTCTCAATTTTTTCACCGCAACTCTTTCTTTCCTCAAAATAACTCTATGGATATATGCTCGTTATAACTATTATTGTTTTGTTTTTAATAATTATTATTGTTTTCTGTTTGGTGTAATGATAATAATAAGAGGCATCTCTCGCAATCGTCAGCTCTGCGAAGCTGATAATTTGAGTATTGCGCAGCTCTCCTTTCGCAGACTTTTCCTATTGGCACAAAATATACTCATCGATGAAGTTTTTAATGAACTAAAATATCCTCAACGCTACTCCTCAGCTCTCCTTCGCAGCCATTGGCACAAAATATACTCATCGATGGAGTTTTTTAAGGACAACAGAATGCTCGCTACCATTTTTTTTTCCTTTTTTTTAAATTCAAGGGAAGTCTCATGAAATTTCTCACTTCGTCAGTCTTTGTGCCGTTTACAAAATCACGGTTTTGACTAAAATCTAAATTTTTTTTCCCTGTCGATGATTTCGTTTTGGGGAAACCAAGAGTTTCCGAGGAAGAAGAAAATTTGGCACAGTCCGCCAGCATTTTTAGACGAGAAAAATGAGGAAAATCGTTTTCTTTTTTTTTTCGATTTTAAATGACAATAGGACAAAGAGAGCACAGGCAAGATTTTACACACTGAGAGACGAAGAGAGATGTCGATCGATAGTACTCATAAAAATTAAATTAACGCTATCGACGCCTATACGGAGATTTCTAAATCTTTCGTTACGCTTTTTGCTCTCGACGCTAATCGCCGAGAGCTCGTTTTTTTACGTCTTTGGTGATTTTTTCCTCTCGTCTGAGGGATTACAATTCTTTACGTAGAGCTTTTACAACTAGAAGAATGCAAGAGAGATAAAAGAGAAAAGTTCCACTAACTTTTTATATTCGAGAATACAATACGAGAGAGCGATACAGAGATTCGAGGGATTTTTATTTTTCTTTTGCTTCTTCTTTTTTTTTCTCTCTCTTTTATCATCGCCATTTTTCGGCACATTTTGATTTCTCAACCGAATGTAGCAGTGAATTTAGCTTCTCCTTACTAATTCCCGATGATTTTCGCATCTCGGAAAAATCCATTCGGATAAATATTGCAATATAATCTATACTTTGTTTAAATATATACTCTAAATTTGGATATCGTATATTCGGTTTTAGTTTCGGCCTCGGGCACGGTCACTGCGGACTAGACGATAATTTTTAAAATCTGACTAGCTCTCACCTCGAAAGCCATTTTTCTCATCTCGATCGACTTTTATCGAACTAAAACGCTTTCAACGTGACGAGATATCACACGCTATTACTTAATTTTTTCGTTGCTTTTGACACATTATTTTTGGCTTCGACTTTTATCAATTCTTAGTTTTAAATATTTATCCCGTTTCCTTTTTTTTATTTATTTTTTTTTTTTGTTTTTCACAAAACGCTCGTCGATGCTTCGTACATTTTTCAGGGAATCTTCGCCGTCGAGGCGAGCCTTCAATATTTTGTACAAAAATAATTGAGCGCTATAACGCGATGGGATCGCGGGGAAATTTTTTTTTTCTCGTTTTCGGCAAACATTTCTCGCAGCGTTCCCCCGCAGCTCATAATAATAATATATTCAATTGTGTGGTGGGTGTTTTCTTCTCTTCTTCGTTTTTTTTTTTTTTTTTTTCTTCTCGTTTCACCGGACGCTCGGTCCTCGCTCGGACCACCCTTTTTTTTTTTTTTTCAATTCGAGGCACCGAACGCTCGGTCCTCGCTCGGAACAACATTTTTAACGGAGGAAGACTGCGTTTGATCACGGGATTACCGAGAGGCCCTTCCGACCCCTGCAAATAAATTTCTACGCACGCTAACCGGAGCCCGAACAAGCGCAAGACTCTCTCTCTTGCTCGTTTTCTACAATTTTAAATATTGTCTTGGATACGCCGCTTTCACTCGATCCCAATTTTACAAACTACTCGTCCGATATGAAACTTCGAATCAACAATTTTTCGACTTCAGTATCACGCATCGATATCTAAGGACTTGAAAAAAAAACGCGACAAAAAAAAGTCCATCGATCAAAACATGGCGATTTTTTTTTAAACAGAAGACTAGGAAAAAAAATCAGTACAAATATCTTAAACGGAAAAAAGATAAAAAAATAGCACAATTTGAGGACTCGAGTAAGATATTGAGAGTTATTGCTTTTCAATAATCGAGGAAAAAATTTTACGCTAGTGCGAAAATAGTAATAATAATAAATTACAAGAATCGCCCGACGTTCAATTTTTTATTAATTGATAAATAAATTCTGATTAAATTTTTTTGATTGAAAAAAATGTAATTTTTTGAAGTTCAATTATTCAATATTGTAAAAAAATCTGTAGTGAGGATTAATAAATTTGTTCTTTGAAGATTTTTTTTACAATATTGATTAAATGAATTTTAAAAAATTGTAATATATTATTTGATCAAGGAAATGTCCTCTGAATCATTTTTTATGAGAATTTATTAATCGATTAATGGAAAAATAATCACCGAGCCGATCCTTGTTCATTTAAAAATAAAGAAAAAAAAAAAGCTTCAAATATTTTGGCACCGAGACTCGGATAACTGAGTAACACTCAAAATTGAAAATGACTTTTCAATCCGAGGGGAAAAAAAAATCACGAATAAAAATCCGTTAAAAAAACGGATAAAAATAATTTTTGGCAAACGATTTGGAGTTTGAATTCCGAATCCAAACTAAAAAAAACCCCAAAAAAAAATCAACTCGAATAAAAATCCGTTAAACCATAAAACAGACGAAAAATAATGCAACCGATTTGGAGTTTGAATTCCGAATCCAACCTCAAAAAACCCGAAAAAACCAACGCGAATAAAAATCCGTTAACTCATAAAACTCTCGAAAAATAAATGTTTGGCGATCGAAAATGGAGTTCAGGGTCGAGGTCGAGCTCAAGCTCGGTTGAGGCTCCCGGTGGAAGGCTCGACGTGTCGGTGGTTGATGTGCGCCTTGAGGTTACGCTCGTACTTCGAGCTGAACGCGCAGTGTGGACAGCTGAAGGACGGAGCCTTCCCGCACTCGTACAACAGGTGTCGCTTGAGTATGTAAGCGTTCTTGTACGACTTGCCGCACCGGGAGCAATCGTGGCGTCGGTCGTGCGCTGAGATCGCGAGCGGCCGATTGTTGTTCCGTGCTACGTGGCGCGCCGGGCAGTGTAGTCGGGCCCTGCGCTGCGGAGCCAACGGAGCCGGCACCTCGCTCTGGCCCGAACGCCGGGCGACCGGGTCGCTCCTCCAGCTACCGAGACTCCCCAGGAAGCCTGCAAGCGTCAAGAATACAGAGAAAAAAAGACGGTGCGAATCTCTCCTCGCTAATTTCGATGCAATATTGTTTTTTTTTAACGTAAAAACCCGCGGTTTTTAAGGATCAACGGTTTTTCTATGTTTTTATCTCGCTTCAACGCCGCCGGCCATGCCAAAACAATCAAATCTCAAGCTAAACAACAACGAGCAAATGACCACAGGCTGGAGCGGGCTTTTTTTTCTTTTATTGTTGTTTTTTTTTTAATTTTTTTTCGATGGTTTTTGTGTGTGATGAAACTACGTGTACTGTACGATTTTGACGGTGAGTCCTTGACGGTCCGGGCGGAGTGTTTGAAGGTCAAGAGCGTCCGTTGATTCGTTCTTGGAACTCTTCCGGCTCGGGTTTCGTTCCTCCGGACTCCATCTGAAACTCGAATTTCCAGTTCGTTAGAATGTTTTTAGGGTTTTTGAGGGTTTTCGAATTCCTGGAGTTTTGGGAGGACTTTTTTTGGGGTTTCAAGGTCCGATTCACCTGAAACTGAAATTTTTACTTTGTTAAAAAAGATTTTGAGTTTTGGAGTATTTTATAAAATTTTAAGATCTCATTTTATAAAATTCTAAAATCTCAAAAAAAAATTAAAATTTTTTTTGAGAATTCGTTTTCCTAGCTTATTTCAAGCTCGAATTGACCTGAAAGTTAAATTTTTAGTTTTTTAAAAAAGATTTTGAATTTTGGAGTATTTTTTGAAAAAATTATGAGATTTTTTCAACAAATAATTTTGGAGCTCGATTCAAGCTCAAATTCACCTGAAATCCAAATTTTCAATTCATTTTTTTTGTATTTTAGAAAAACTTGAGATAATTTTGAAAGTCAATTTTTTGGAGCTCGATTCAAGCTCAAATTCACCTGAAATTAGAATTTTTAATTTGTTAAAAAAATTTTGAATTTTTGAGTATTTTAAAAAATCTTCTCTAAGATTTTTTTGGAGCTTGATTCAAGCTCAAATTCACCTGAAATTAGAATTTTTAATTTATTTTAAAAAATTTGAATTTTTAAGTATGTATTTTGAAAAACTTGAAGATTTTTCAAATTCATTTTTGGAGCTCAAATTCACCTGAAACTCAAATTTCCGCTGTGTTAGAATATTTTTTAAATTTTGGAGCTCGATGCAAGCTCAAAATCACCTGAAACTTAAATTTTTAGTTTTTAAAAAGAATTTAATTTTTGAGTATTTTAAAAATCTTATTCTAACATTTTTTAAATTAATTCGAAGAGCTCGATTCAAGCTCAAATTCCCCTGAAACTCGAATTTCAATTTCATAAAAAAAATTTTCAATCTCCACTTTTTCAAAAATCCTCTCTGAAACTTCGCAGACTCATTCCTCCATTTTTCGTAGCTCGATCTCTTCCTCCTCAGCATCTGAAAAAAAGAAAAAAGCACCGTGTCAGTAATAGAACAAAAAACTTATTCTCACTCGTCCTCGAGAACGAGCAAAATTTTCCCTCCTCAAAAAAACTGGAGCCATTAAAAATGAATATACCGATTTCGCCTTTCTAGACTTTATTTTACTCTAAATCCAATACAAGCCTTTCTACAAAACGAAAAAAAAAAAAATTGCGAAAAGAACAAAAATTCGATTTTGGAATGTTCGAAAGAATGAAAAATAAACTCCAAAAAAAAGTGAAAAAATTTCAAGACTCGAAATCGAGTCCCACGAAAACAAAAAAATAATTAAAATTACAAGATATGGTTTCATTGTACAGTCAGATTGATTATTTGAAAAATTCTGTAAGCAAGCGAATGTATTCTCACGCATATACAATTTAACAAAATCCGATACATCGAAAAAATTCAAGCCGGATCGTCGATTTGGCTCTTTTTTCGCAAATTCTCGTAATATTCATGTGTGAGCGTCAGTTGTGCATTACGATGAAAAAAAAAATCAGGAAGAAAAAGAATCTAGAACTGACTCTACGTAATAGTAATTTAGTCTCGAATAAAAAAAAAACTAAAAAAAAAAATCAGAGACGAGAATTCGTTGGCAAATACATGGCGTTTTACTATGAAATACAGATAAATTTTCAAGTGTGTCCGTCAAGAGGCGCTGAGGCGTTTAACCTTTTTCTGTACAGTCGACAAAAACATTTGTAAACAAAGAATTGGGAGGAAAGACAAAAGTTGTACTAAAAAGAATATAAATGTCGTGCTTAAAAAATAAATGACAGGGCGAAAGATCGTCTCGAAATTCATTAAGAAAAAAAAAAAGTATCTCGTCGACTCCACGATTACATCGAGAATTTTTACACGACCCGCGCTGACATAACCCTCCTTTTTTTATTTTCGTCAAAAATAAAAAAAAGAGTGGGGGAAAGAAAAATGCCCCGTCCGATCAGGAATCTCGAATCGCTCTTTCGCGCTATCCTTTCGTTTGGAGCTTACATAAAAGTGTCGATTTTATTTATTACAATAACGATAATTGTACGGATGAAAATTTAATATAATATTACTAGTACGAAGAATCCTCTGGGAGCTAAGAAAACGGAGGGGGAGCTCGCAGAATAATTATATCCAAGACAAATAAATAACTGGTGGAGTTATAAAATATGACAATCACATATTTGTAAGGCAGTGAAAAATAAATCAGGCGGGATATGCGAAAAATGAGATTTTTTCAAAATAAAATAACCAATAACGTTAATATTAATAGTAGCGATAATAATAATAAATTCCATAATAATAATGACAATGACAATAAGAATAATTAATAAATTACGCCAGAAAAAGGAGAAATATGAAATTGGAAAAAAAAAATTTCATCGTGAGAAGAGAGAGAGTCCATTGGATATTCGGCAGTTACAGCGAGTCGTCGAGATTACTGTTTGTTCTTCAGCGTAAATAAATACTTTCTAAAAAAATATCACTGGTCTCGAGATATATTTTGGAAAAGCCACATTTTATATTTTTTTTCTCATTTTTACTTTCATGTTCAAAACCGTTAAGCTCGTCTTATTTTTTTTTTCTTCGTTTTTTCCCTCACGTGGACTCAAGCCAAAAATATTGCAACTGTCGTTCACTCGTAACCCGCGACGAAAAAAATTTTTTTTAAAATTACTATCAATAAAAATGCATGTCCGAAATTTAAAAATCAAGTCAAGAAATATAAATGGCACAGCCGAACGAGAATTTCCGAAAGCCAGTTCGGAGTTCGTTATTTATCTCAAAAAAAAGAAGAAAATTTTGTTTTCCTCCCCCGCGCGCTCCTCGCCCTAAAAACTAACCGGATCCACCGTTAACCTCAAATTTTTCTTCATCCTATTTCGCTCTCGCGTTCCCTCGATCCCCCCCCCCCAAAATTCATAACCGAACCGAACCGAACGATACCGATTGCACTTGTCACAAGTCCGAGTGTCGTCGTCACACGACAGACTTATTTTTGGCGAGAGTTTTTCTCTTTCATCCCGAAACGCGATCTAATGTGACTTTTCCGCTTATAAAATGCGCTCACAGCTGGACGCGCTCAGCGCCTCGATACTTTTTTTATTCTCTTCGTCTCTCTTTTACTTTCTTTTCATTCTCTTTAATTTTTCTCACGTCTCTAGCCTATTATCTAAATCGTACTTGAAGGCACTTAACACAAGGCTCTCTTGGTTTACAAACCTACATTTTTTTTGTTTACTTCTTCTTTTTTTTACTCTCGCTCTCTCTCTCTCTCTCTCGCACTCACATTTTTTTTCTCGTTTTTCGCTCTTACTCGGATATTTTTCTTACGCGTTAAAAGCTAGTCAGCTCAAGGACGATTCTTCGAATCGTCCCAACACACCGATGTCGCGTAGACATCAACCACGACTTAAAAACTAACTCCTACAAAAAAATTCCATTTTTTCGAACGTTATAGTATTTTTTTTTTTAATTATCTCTCTGCTGAGACCTCGTGATCCGATTCGTCAATTCTTTTTCTCGATTTGTCTCTCTCTCTCGTTTGTTTTAATCTCCCGTCATCGTCATTATTGTTGATCCATTTTTTCTTTTATTACTGTTACTATCAATATTAATATTATTGTATTATTATTACTGTTTATTACTATTATTATTATTATCATTATTTTTTTTACGAATTGATTTCACCGGGACAAAGAATTCGAAGAAAATGCTCAAATCGTCGCATCGGATCACGATCGTCGCGTACAAAGATTGCAAAGACACGAAGGCTCCTCTCGCATCCTCGAGTCTGTTCGTTGAATTTTCATTTTTTTTCTTCTTCTCGCTCTCTCACTTTTGCTCCCTCGTCAAATTTTTTTTTTTTTTTCGGGCGTTCGGACATTTCCGGTAGAAATAAAAAAAAAAGTTATTATTGTAAAAGATAAAAATAAAACGGAATTTTTCGAAAGAGTGCACCGCGTAATTCCAAAACGTCCGTTAATCGCGAAAATATTTTTTTCTCTCAATCTTCCAACGTCACCGAATATAATACATCCTCGTATTTGTCTCCCTCCCCCCCCCTCACCCGCTTTGTTTCTCATTTCTCGGAATCGGCGGTCGGTGGCCAATTCGACAATTTAACAAAAATTTTCTCGCACAGCTCGATTTTCGCCTAAAAGTACCAAAAAAAAGCATCATTTATATTAATAATTAATATAAATAATTAATGCTTTTATATAATTAAACAATTTTTTGAAAAAAATTTTGAATTTCTTTTTTTTTTACTCTCTCACTCTCGTACAGCTCGATTACTCAACGATCTCATACAATTTTTCCTCCAGACTCTTTTTCACGAATTCACACTCTTGGCGTTCCTTTTTTCTTCGTCATTTAATTTAGAAGATTTTTTTTTTATATTATATGTATATATATATGTGTATATATATTTTTTTTTAAATGTGTGTAAATATACAAAAAATAAAGCAGTGTAATTTCTAAATACCTGGATGGCATGTACGTAACATTCGCGTCCTATCTATTTTTCTTTCTTTCCTCGTATTTTTTGTTTTCTCTCTCTCTCTCTCTAGCTCGTTTTTTTTCCTCATGTTCCTGCCTGCACGATTTTTTTTTCTCTCTCGCGTCTAAATTTTTCTCCTCAGCGAAACAAATTTAGCGTCTAAATATCACGATGTATATGCTGTGTCGTAAGGGAACACAACCGATGCTCTAACATTATCATAAGCGATTATATCATAATCGAAAAAATAAAAAAAAAAAAGCATTGAGAATAAAACAATAGATTGCAATTTCTTCCTTTCATTTTAAAAAAGAGATGCGAGTAAATAATTCGTCGAATCGTATTCGAGTCCTGAGAAGAACAAACAAAAGACTGCCTCGATGTTGTTTTTTTCCTTTGATTTTTTTTTAATTCAATTTTTTTAGTACGAAAAAAAAATTTTTTTTTTTTTTTGAAAAATTTCGCTTTTTGTTTGTTGTCCTCGCACCTAATTCCGGCCCTCGCCGAATTTTTTTTTTCTTTTTTGTTTATTACCTAATTGAATAAGGGTAAAATTTATTATTATAAGCCCGATTACACTATCGCGCGGAAAAGCTAATCGTAGACGATCTAGGCCACTCGTGAAGAGGCATTCGAATGGAGAAAAAATAACCTCAATTTTTTTTTCAACTCTCCCTACACGTCCGGAACGTTAACTCTAAAAAGTAAAAATTTTTTTTTGTGATTTTCTCTTCTAATTATTTTCTCGAAATTTTTTTATCACTTCGCTACGATCCTACCGAATTCCCGTATTTAGATTTTTCTCGATCATTAGATTTTATTTTTTTTTTTCGAAAAAGGCACATGTGGGCGAAAAATACGATCGAGCGATTCCTAACCTCACCCGAGAAGCGTTCGGGGGAAAAAATTTTTTATATAAAAAAAAAGAGATAAAATAAAATTCAAGGCCACTCTCATCGGAATGCCTTAATATCAATCGATAATTATATCCAATTAGACATATCACGAACGCCTACATTTAATCCTTTATAAGAATAAAAACCGATTTTTAAAAAATCCAATTAACCCGATTAGAAATGAAGAAAAAAAAGAAAGATAAAAAATAAAGCGAATAATTAGAAAAAAAAAGGAAACGAAGCAAATTCCCTGCAGCCCAAATATAATCTCCGTTATTTTTTTTTGTAAATTCGCGTCCCGACGCCCCGCCAACGATCATTTTGATTGGAATAACCCCCCCCGGGTCAGAGATCGACGCGTTCAAAAAAAAAAAAAAAAAAAAAAAAAAAAACAAAAATAGAAAAAAAAAAAATAAAAAAAAATTAAAAAAAAAAAAAAATTCTATAAAAAAAAATAAAAAAAAAAAAATAAAAAAAACAAACCA
>JAPYYX010004210.1:0-10088 GCA_030522605.1 Cremastinae sp. B BG-2022a | reverse complement strand
GAATCTTCGCCTCACCGAGCGTCTCTACACGGAGCGCACACCGCTCCCTAGTCGATACCTATTGGCGCGTGTGACGCATCGCGAGATGTCACGTCACAAAGCCCCCCCCTTTGGATTTTCAGTAGGGGTTTACAGGTATTCGACGCTCGATGAGGAAAGAGTCCCGCAGGTCAGATCTTATGCAATTCCCACTCGCAGGTAAACTTCAGGTAATAGGTAATTAGGTAATTGATTGTCATTCCAGCACGGCGGCCGAGGTTGATCCTCCCACCATGATCCCGGCAAGTCCAGCCTCTCAAACGAGATTCCCCAGTCTCTCGTATGCTCAACACGTAATATCCGCGGAGTTAGCTCAAAACAAGAATAAGTGAGACACAGATTCGGCTCTATGCGAAATAAAATCAACAATTTGTTTCTGCAAAAATCTATGATTATAATATATTTTTCCATCACAGTCCGATCTTCAGGTAATACAGGTAATCTTTTTACATTACGAGTTTTTGGCAAACGTTTCTCATTTTATAGTCTCGCTATTTACTACGCTGCTATCCTCCTGATCAAGTTGCGGGGTATTTATGGAGTTCGTCCTTCTCCTTATCACTACAACCCAGCGGGAAACAAAACAGAAAATAAGACAACAAACAAAAAAAATATACTCAAAAAAATATTTTTTCCCCGAACTCGTTGACCGAGGATAGCATTTTGCAATCTCATACGTGTCATACTTTTTGACACTTCCCGGAAGGGAAAACTTTCAATTTCGCTATGTTACCATGTAAGATAGCTAACAAAACAACAAAAAAAAAAAATTATCAAAAGAAAATAAAGAATCTTTGTTCTGTCCACCCGGGACCAGGTAGCTAAATTATATAAATAAAAAAAAATATTTTTAAGCGCCGAAGCGAAATAAGTACACGGTTCGTGTCATAACGAGACAAGAAGCTATGTTAGGAACTTTGAAAATGTAACATTAAAATTATTTAACGTAACTTTTGTTACGAGGTAAACCGATTCCAAGGAAACGTTGCAACACTGAAGGTATAAGGACATGGGACTTAGCGGATCGCTCGGACGTTTTTCCCCAAGTCGTTTCGTCGTGTTGTAACGCGGATGTTAGTGACGGTCTGGTTCGCGGCTTGGTGAACGAGAGCGAGGATTCTCTTGACGCTTATTTGCAAACTCTCCTCGGCGAACTCGTCGGTCGTATTCCGCTCTTCCCTCTCTATAAGCTTCGGCGTCTCTCGGGCAAGTACGCACGGTTACCCCGGGATAGCCACACCTCCAGCAACTCAGCTGTTTCGGCTTTTTACAGTGTTGACGAACGTGCCCCGGCTCTCCGCAATTGAAGCACACTCCGTACCGCGGTCCTGGTCTCGGTGGACGTTCCCTTCGGGTTTCCGGTGCGCTGACGTTTTCCGTGGCAGCGTTTGAGGGTCCAGCTACCGGCTCCTCCACGCCCAACACAGCCGCTAGCTGTGCGCGTTCGGTAGCGTCCGAGGTAGAAGCTAGCAGGTCGGCGCTCCATGTATCTGGGATCTCCGCGTCCCATCGGATCGGATTAGGTTTCTCCGGTAAGGTAGTTGTGGATAGTTCCTTCAAGATAAAGTGAGGAACAGGTAAGTTGGCTGCGCCGACTGAGGTATTACCGGCCTGCTCCGAAACCGAAATTGACTGGGGTGTCGGAGGCGTTGCGCGCGACGACATTGCCGAGAAGTTGAGTTCCGACGCCTCCGTAGAATATCCCGTCGCTGGTGTGGTCGAAGGCGGAGCATCCTGGTCCATAGGTAGCGACGAATCCGGCAGAGTCTCTCTCTCCCTGATCTCGGGGAGACTGCGGATGCTTAGCGCCGAGGCCATTGCGTCGCCGAGTTTTGGTCCTTTGGTCGCGGAGCTGGCTTTCATCTCCCCGTTCGTGAGGGACCGAACTTGGGTCGATAATGCCGTGAAGAATCCCGGTTTGAGATATTCCACGGCGGCGAGTTCTCGGGCAAAGGGGCGGATTGGATCCCAAACGGGACTCGCGTGTATTAGTCGCTCCACTTGACGAGTTATATTGTCGCGGAGTTCCCCTACGACCGCCGTGAATGGTAGTCCCGGATCTTCGTTAGGACCTCCCGAATCGGGTGCTGGATCTTCGTCGATTTCTATCGGCTCGGGGGAAGGCTCCGTGTCCCCGCGAGTGTCCAACTCTGGCGTTGGCTCGTCGTCCAGGTCGATGGTAGACAGCGTCGGATCCGATCCCCCGTCGTAACCGTCCAACTCCGGGGTCGGTTCGTCGTCGAGGTCGATTGTCGACTGTGAGAGTCTCGGCTCTTCGTCAGATTCCGGGGCGGGTTCGTCGTTGTGCCCGTTAGTCGGCCGGAGTGATTCTCGCCCCTCGTCCGAGCCCAGGTCTATAGTGAGGGGTGACGATGCTGGCGCGTTAACCCCAACGGTTACGGGAGGTGGCCCTTGTTCCACGACGTGGGTGATGGACGTTACTGGCGAGGTGTCGTTGTTGAGAGCTATCGGCTCCGCCGGTGTCTCCTCCGCTCTGGGTCCTTCGAGGGCGGTTGACGGTTGTCCCTCTGTAGGCTGGGCCTGATCGTCGTCCAGGAGAGGTTCCTCCAGAGGCCGGATATCTCCCTCGACCTCGTTTATCAGGGTTTGGCGATAGAAAAAGTCCCCGGGATCCGTGGAGACGGAGTATATATCCCTTTCGTCGTCTGCGGGGGTGAGTGACAGTGGATCTTTATCGTCGATACCGGCTCCTATCGGAGAGGATAACTCCAACTCATCGACGTTAACGTTCGCCGGTAGCCGCGGGTAACTTCTCCCCAACCAGCCAGTGCTAGTGGAGGGTATCGGCTCTTCCTCACGGTGGACGGTGTCGACGGCCGGTGTACTCTCCTCCTCTACGAGGGCTCTCAGACTTTCCTCCAGCTCTCCTTCACTGATCACTGAGATGGATTCGGACCGTAATGGACTCGATGGTGGATCCACTGACTGCGGTGACGGATGTGAGGTGTCCGGGAATTTCGACGGCTGACTATCCTCCCAGTCTCGACTCGTTGCGCTGGATGGCGTAGATGGAGGGGAACCCTCAGACATCTTAAATGTAACGTAGGTAGGCTTAGTAGGCAGACACGACGATGATACACTGGAAGGTATGTATACGTGAGTACAAGAGAACGTAAACTCGGGTGTCATGCGCGGAAGAAAAAAAAATAACAGAAGAGATACCGTAAAACCAGGTAGAGCCGTCTTGTTGACCGGCAGGTAGAGTAGGTAGTGTTACTACTTCGGCTGTAAGCAATAAAAAGAGATTCACGGTGAATTAATATCGTATTTTCGAATCTCTTGATCCTCGGGTTAGTTCGTTCCCTCCTCGTCACCGATATATGGCTTTAAATTTTGTACGTGAATTTTCCCCGACCAGGTTCCCTCGGGATTGGTTAATTCCATCACCACGGGAGACATTTTCTGTTTCACAACGAAGGGACCATGATATTTTGGGGCTAATTTCGCGGCTACATGCTGAGCTGAGGAGGAAAGGAGTCGTTGTCGTTTCAGCACTAAATCTCCGACATGATAGTCACGACGCCTTCTCTTTTGGTTATAATACGAGGCTTGCCGTATCGAGGCTTCTTCCAAAGCGTGGCTCACGTTCTCTCGGAGGGATGTTATGCGTTCCATGCGTTCCTTCCAATGTCGAGTAGAGTTCGGGACAATTTCCACGTTATCCCCTCCTTTCGCGAGAACGGAAGAAGACGGCTC
Organism: Cremastinae sp. B BG-2022a; assembly: GCA_030522605.1. Classification (NCBI taxonomy): domain Eukaryota; kingdom Metazoa; phylum Arthropoda; class Insecta; order Hymenoptera; family Ichneumonidae; species Cremastinae sp. B BG-2022a. Next base: position 6,332 of record JAPYYX010004210.1, on the reverse strand, counting down.
ACGACCAAAGTTGAGGAACGCCGGCGACGTTTGGAGCGACGTATGGTGAGAGGTATTGTAAGCGAAGCGGAATTCGGAAATATGGCGATCCCATTCTCGGTGATCGTTTTCCAGGAAGGCGACTATCATGGTTTTGAGGACTCGGTTTACCCTTTCCACGGGGTTGGATTGAGGATGGTAGGGAGGAATCGTGTGATGCGTCATACCTACTCGCTCGGTTAACGATTTTATATCGCGGTTGAGGAATTCCGTTCCGTTATCGGTTAAAAACACACGAGGCGCTCCCCATCGACACACGACTAAATCTTCCATCGCCTCGGCGATCTTTTTCCCGGTGGCTTTCCTCAAAGGTAAACATTCTATCCATTTAGAAAATAAGTCCTGGAACACGAGTAGATAAGCGAAACCCGATTTACTCATGGGAAACGGTCCCATTACATCGGCAGCGACCGTGTCCCAGGGTTGGATGAGTACTCGATGCCCCATTAGTCCGACGGGACTCGCCTGCTCAACTTTACACTCCTGACAGGTAGTACATTTTCGTACATATCGAGCCACGTCTCTGAACATGTTCGGCCAATAATACCGCAGAGACAGACGTCGATACGTCTTATCCACTCCCATATGTCCGGCTTGAGGTAAATCGTGCGACTCCGAAATCGCGTTTTTACGAAAATCCGAAGGTACGACGAGTTTCCAAGACTCTAAGTCTGGGATCTCGTCGGAGAGAGACGATCGAGCGCGGTGATAATAGAGTCTTCCGTCCTGAACTTGCCAGTCGGGATATCGGTCCGGAACGCGGAGAACTTCTCGTAATTTCGCCTTATACCAGCGATCTTCAATTACGTCTTCAACCGGTAACGCGACGCATATCGATTCTGGAATACGAGAGAGCGCGTCTGGTACGTGATGCAAAGCTCCCTTACGGTGAATCACTTCAAAATCGTACCCTTGCATTTCCAAGGCCCACCGACCGAGTCTTCCGGTCGGATTTTTGAGGTTATGAAGCCAACGGAGGCTAGCGTGATCTGTGATAACGATGAAATGATATCCTTCTAGGTAGCAACGAAACTTACGAACGGACCAGAGGACGGCTAAGCATTCTTGTTCCGTCGTGGTGTAATTTTTCTCCGCGGCGTTAAGCGCTCGACTCGCGTAAGCGATAACCCGTTCCACTCCCTCAACCGTTTGCGTTAATACTGCTCCTAGACCCACAGAGCTAGCGTCCGTCTGTAAGGAAAAAGTCAACTCGAAGTTCGGGCAGGTAAGGGTCGGAGCAGTCGTGAGTCTTTGTCGCGTCTCGTCAAAGGCTTGTCGTTGCGCTTTCCCCCAAGTCCAGTTAACATTTTTCTTTAATAATTCCGTGAGCGCGCTGACCCGAGTGGCGAAGTCCGGAATAAATCTTCGATACCACGACGCCATTCCGAGGAATCTTCTCAGTTGCTTCAGATTCTGCGGAGGCGGATAGTTAAGCACGGGGCTGACCTTCTCTGGGTCGATTTGTAGCCCTTCCCGATTTATTAGGAATCCAAGGTAACGTACTTCCGAGCGACAAAACTCGCTCTTCTCGGGATTAATCGTGAGTCCAGCGTCTCTAATTTTTCGTAATACGCGTCGTAACCAGGTAAGATGTTCTTCAAAGGTAGCGGAGATAATAATAATATCATCCAGGTAAACGTAAACATGAGGCTGCATTTCCGGTCCTAGGAGACGGTCTATTAGTCGCTGGAAGGTAGCGGGCGCGTTGGTCAAACCGAACGGCATCCGGCGGAATTGAAATAGACCCATTCCAGGCACGGTGAAAGCGGTTATTTCCTTACTTTTTTCCTCGAGTGGGACTTGAAAGTAAGCTTGACTTAAATCGAGAGTAGTCAGATAATTCGCTTGCCGAAGCCGATCTAGTATACTCGACATTATCGGTATCGGATATGCGTCTTTTTTGGTAACGCTATTCACCTTCCGGAAATCCAGACAAAAGCGTAGTTTACCGTTTGGCTTTTTTACCATCACTATAGGACTAGACCAATCACTGCTCGATGGCTCGATTATTCCATCTCGCAGCATCTCATTCACAGCCTCGTGTATAACTTTTTCGATTGCCGGGGTTACCGCGTAATAGCGCTGTTTAACGGCGGGGTTTCCGCCTACGTCAATTCGGTGTTCTGTCAAATTCGTCGCGCCGGGTTTTTCAGGGGCGGGAGGTATCTCTTCGCGTAATAATTCGTTAAGGCGCGTCCTTTGGTCGTTCGTGATCTCGAGTAATCCACAACAAAAATGACTGAGTTGCGGATCCCTTTTTTGCATTATAAAAGAATGTTTCCGCTCGGGATATAGCCGGCTGAACCATTCAGCTCTCTCGAAGTCAACTACCCAACGGGCCGCGCATAAAAAATCTAGTCCCAAGAGGCAAGGTAAGACAAGATTAGGTAAGAGAAACGCGGTAAGAGAAAAGGTATGGCCGTCCAAGGTGATGGTAAGGTGGACTACTTCCGTAGCCCAAGACTTTTGTCCACCAGCCATCTCTACTCCACGCGGTTCACAAGGTAGCCTCTCAATTCCCAACGAATCTAAGATCGCGATAACCCGTGGCCCGAAATAGGTACGACTTGCTCCAGAATCGACCAAAGCTTCGACCAGCTGATCAAAAAGTAAGAAACGAACTAAGAAAGCGGTACATCCGTCCGTAGAGCGGATTTGACAACATCGCGCGCAATCTCTCTCGTCAGGTAATTTCGTTAACACGTGTTCGGAGTTGCGTAGCGACACGCGTAGATAATGAAGATTCGAACTGGAAGACGTGACTGATAAGGTAGGAGTGACGGCGGGTACCCGAAGGGAAGGTAACGGGCCCGCCTTTAGCGGTTTCCCGAACACGTACAATCTGTACGTTTAACCCCATCTTTGCCGCAACGATAACAGAAAATGCGACGAGGCGCGTTACATCCGGTAAACCGGTGATCGGGTTTTCCGCAATTCCAACATCCGGACGGACGTTGCTGGGGCTCCCCTTGTACGACTGCGCTCTGGACGCTTGAAGCTTCGATAGCACGTTCGACAGGAATTTCCGTCGGATTATTTTTCGATGACGAAGAGGAACTTTTCGGGTTATTATTCCTCTTATTAACCGTACTGCCTTTGCCTTGAGTATTTCCGCGTCTATTGTTCTGAGATCGCGGAGTTTTTGTTTCGTGTGCGACGTTCACGCCGTCCACCGCGATCGCGTTTTCCGTATTTTCTTCTGCCTCGTTGTCTGAAATGTCGAGGTAGCCTAATTCGGCGGCTATGCACAACGGTTCCGTATTTCGCGAATTTATTTTTGGTGCGCGGTAAGCCAACTCCGGGCATAATGATTGGTCCGGTGAGGGAGGCGCGCGATAACTCCTCGCCGCGAGGTAACTCTTCTCGGTTCTAACCGCGATATGCTCCAAGGTATCGAATTCGAATATATCGCCTCGATGTATGGCAATCTGTAAGCGAGGTAGGAGGTTCCTGTAAGCGTACTGGATTTGTTCCGTTTCACTCCAGGGAGGGTTCAATCGAGCGAATAATCCGCGGAGACAGGTGAGATAGTCCGCGACCGGTTCGTGAGCTCCCTGAGTACGACGCGTTATTTCCTCCCGCAACGCGTATTGATAATCCGGATCTCCGAAGCGTATGCGACAAGCCGACTCGAAATGATTCCAAGAGGTCCAACGTTCGCGATCGTTTCTATACCATTGTAACGCTATCCCCTTTAGAAAGAAAGGAATACACCGTAACAAGTCAGCATCCGCGACTGAAATTAACGATCGCCCCTCCGAGATCCTCGTCAAAAAGGTTTCGACGTCTTCCCCGCGCGTACCAGCGAACGAGATATTCCATTTCCTCATGAGATCGAGGACGGCGGAAACCGGGGGACGATGGCTCGGTCCCATGTAGCTATTCGGGCGCGGGAAATTCGCGAAAGATTCCGGTGGCTGCCAATTCGGTTGAGTGAAATTAGGTACCGCGCGAGGCGGAGGTATATAAGGTACGCTCGCCGAAGGTAAAGGGGCATGCGTGGAATCCGCGCAAGGTAAAGTTGACGGTATATTCAGGTGACCGGTGAAACGTCCGTAGGGGGCGGTGGAATACGCGACGTGAGGTAAGGTAGAAGGTAAAGTCGCGTTCACTGCTAAATAACGATTATCGCGTCGTATCGCGCCGTGATTATTGCGTCCCGTTGACATGATAGGAGCGTCAGTTAAACACAGCGTATTCCTTTGGGGCGGTCTTTCGTCGTAAGGTAAATTCGGATGATTCGGCCACGATCCCCGACGGTTATCCCAATTCGTGATCTCAAGAGGTATATTCGAAGAAAATTCGCCTTCATCGATGACTGTGCGCGGTACCGGATTATTAGGGTTAAACGTACTTACGGGTGGACTCGTTCCCTTTTCCTCTGTCGGACTCAGTCCGCCGGAAGCTCCTAACTCCATACCCGAATCGCGGGTCTCCGCGGGCGGGGCGGGTGTCTTTTCTTTTTTCTGCTTCTTTTTTTGTGGTGGGGGGTTGTGTTTTTTTTTTTTTTTTTTTTTTTTTTTTTTTTTTTTTTTTTTTTTTCGGTAATAATAATTTGCGAACTCCTTAGGCAAGGCAGTGCAGTTAAGAGAATTTAAAGATTCGAGTTATTCTCGAAAAGATTCCGCAACAGGTTACGATCGAGAAAGACGAAAGAGAGAAAAAGAAAAAATTTTTATTCTCTGGAATGGGATTCGAAATTCATTTTGTGTCTGGTAAATTAAAATATCGAATATATTTTAATTTTGAAATATCGAGTATATTTCAAGTCGAAATGAAAAAAGGTAAATCTCAAGATAATGTAGATAATGTAAGAATCGAAGATATTAAATAATTCGAGAGTGTAATCGCGAAAGGTATAGAATATTCCTTTTAGCCGTTAGACGATAGGAAGCGTAATGACCGATCGCGCGACGAGTCTCGAGGTTCGGGGTATTACGTAAGGTAAGGTAGAGGGGATATCTTCCCACCACGTATGAAAGTAAGGTAGAGGGGGTATCTCCTTCGTCTCCCATTTTCCCCAGAGTCAGGTAAGGTAGGGAAGAATCTCAAAATTTTGAAGCGTAATTTTTGCCTCGAGTCAAACTTAAACGATTTTATTCGTCGCGTGATTCTTGGAATCCTTTGTCCGATTTTCGTTTGTTTACATTTACGCGAGCTCCCTTTGTTCGAAAGTCGCTCGCGAGAGAACAATAGTAGGCTTTCGCGACTAAGCGTTTTTGTCTCTAACGTCTTCGGCTTTCGCTGAATATTTGGAAAATTTGTTTCGATGATCGTTAATTCCGCGAATTTTTGGGTTTACCGAGGTTCTTGGTTCGGGCCCTAAATCGTCGAAGTTATACTTCGTCGGCATTTCAATTCGCGGTAACGCGATTTTTCGAGAAAGGGGGTACGCCTAGATATGTTTGGAATACCCGAAATCGTCGGAGTTTTAACCCGTCGTTATTTCTTTTCACGAATTTTCGACTCCTTCAAATATAATATTTTCGCGAACGTGGATACGCCTGGGTGTTTTTGGAATATCCGAAATCGTCGAAGCTATAGCTCCGTCGTTATTTCATGCTCACGTTTATTTTGACCTTGAATATTTACTTCTTCGAAGCCAAAGACACGTTTCGTAGGGTTTGTCATGTTCGCCCGAAATAAAAGTATAATTTTAAAACGTTTGTTTTCTACTCGAGCGAGTAAGTCATGTAGAGACAATAAGGAACAAAGGAATAAAGGTAAACATGGATAATACAATACAGAAATAAATATAAAGCTGATAGTTAAGCGGAACAAATTCCGCAAGACATTCGTAAGAAACGTAAGCCAAACTTATCATTCGTAAATTCAAATAAAATTCGACGAATTTTCTTTCGGACTGTGATAGTAAATCCCCATGCCTTATTTTCTAAGAAATCGAAAATTCACGAGCCGAATCTGGTGTCACAGGACCGAAAGTCTCATGTGGAATTTTTATGATAAAAGTGGGTCTATCCCTCTCTCTCACTCCCTTCCCGACTTCTTTTCTTCTCGATACTATTTTCTTCCCGACTCATCGGGTACGTACTATAATTAATACTGCTAGAATGAAAATTTTATCGAGTTAAAAGATCGAATTTTAGAGATAAAGAAGATAGAAAGATTATTCGCGATCGAATTTTTAAGTCTCGGAAAATCCAACGATCGGGCCCCACGTCGGGCGCCAAATTTGTAACGTATTTTTCTTATTCGCGTTACGACCTGGTACGTTGTGATCGCCTTTCTTCGTCCAGGAGAGCTTTTCGGGCGCCAGATATCTTACGATATCA
>JAPYYX010004208.1:0-15180 GCA_030522605.1 Cremastinae sp. B BG-2022a | reverse complement strand
AAAAAATAATACTCTCAAATTTTTCATAGAAGAACATTCTGTCCAAATTTCATCAAGTTCTTATCATTTTCATTTTTACTACCGAAACCCCTTAATATAAAATACGTGAACATGATTTTTTTCAAAATTTTCATAGTTTTCGAGTTATCGACAGGTAAAATTGTCCATGAGTCCATGCATAAGAACGGAAATGTTTTCTTTAATAAGTCAATATTTACGTAGACGCATATTTTTTGGGAATTTATATCCGTTTATTTAATAATAACGAACATTGTTCCCATTTTTTATTCAATTCTGATCATTTTTCGATTCTCTATCTCTTTTACGTGTTAATTTCTTGAATTTTATGATAACTGTACCGAAAAATCCCTTAACTGTCAAGTTAATCCTAGGAGGTCACACACTTTTCATATGGAACAAAAAAGTCACACTGTGGACTCACAGACCCCAATACTTAGCATCAACGGAATTATTTTGTATATATTGATCCATTTTCAATTAAAAAATTTTTTTTAACAAATTGTGTGAAAAATACTCCAAAAATTTCTATCTACGGATTTTCCACGAATAATTAGTTTTGATATGAACAATATTTATTTATGGCATACATAGGGTATAATTACCGTATAAAAAATTGGGGCATAAATATAACAAAATGTATGCCCTCTCAAAAAAATTGAGAAAATGCCAAGCATCTGACAACCACGTGGGGTCCCGAGGACCCCAGTGTGGCCTTCTAGGGTTAAATCAACCATAAACGTCAAATTTTAATTGCGGAATCTATTAGCGGTAAAAAAATTAAAAGTACTGACGAACGACCTTGCGATTCATCCTCTCGAATCGAGAAAAAACGAATCGCCGATTTCTCTATCTATTCTTCTTCTATTCTCGCTTCTCGTTTTCCCCTTCTCGCGTATGGATTAACGCCGCGTTCTCGAGACTCGCCGTCAGTCAGATCGCGAACGCTCTTGTAGACGGGGTTGCTTGAACGCTCAAGATATATCTTATTGCGATCGAACATTGAAAAATCGGACAGATGGATCGGTCGATCGACGTCTCGAGGCCGCGATCGATTATTTCCTCTCGGTCGCAAAAGAGCTCGAGTTTTCTCTGTTTTATCGTTTTTTTCTACTGTGCGTCAATTTTCTTCTTTTCACAACTAATTCATTCCCCATTTCATACAAATTTTTTTATTAATTTTTTTTAACATTATTTATTTAAAAATAAATTAATTTACATTAATTATCTCATCGAATTTCTTCCCATATTGATAAAATTTAATTCGTCTGTGGCAATTCAGACGTCAATATCGTAATAGTAGTAATACATTTTATTTGCATAAATTTTCCGGTTTTTTACAAAATTTTATTAACGAATATAAATGAAAACAGAAAAACAATATTTTTCATCATACAGACTCATGAAATCATAAAACAAAACGAAAGTAACAATTAATCAGGCGTCAATGTATTATTTGTTACTTTTTTTTGGAATGCACGATGCAGTATCAAAAGTGGTGGAATGCTCGATCGTTTCTGCTTCCCGTTCAGGAGTTTATCATCTTCCGCCGAAAATTCTGCCGCCCGAGATCATTCGATGGGGCAAGGACCCGGCGACGAACTCCAGAAAACCGGGACGTCCAGTAAACGTCATGACTGACGTTATTAACGATCTCGGTGTCAAAATTCTCGACAGATATCTTGAGAACAACGGAAACGTTGCTTTTTCACCGAGCGGCCTCGGGTTCGTTCTCGTCGCCTTGTATGAGGGCGCAGCCGGCTCGAGCGCTCGGGAGATCAGCCAAGTCCTTGGATTACCACGGGATCGACGTGTAACGAGGATCGGGCTCCGGGATATCCATCGAAGATTACGAGTAACATTTTTTTTGGATATTAGCGAAGCAATTTCAATTTTTGGGAAATAATTTTTTTGTATGGGGTAAGGGGGGGCAAAACGGGGTACCCCAAAAATTTTGTAAAAATTTTCAATATTTGAAAATTTGATAAAATTTAATATCAAATAGTCTTTTTTTGCTAAGAATATTATATTTGGTGATTTGAAAACACATTTACACAAAAATTAAAGCTCAAAATCAATTAAGATAGCAGATCCAAAAAGAACATTTTCTTTGGTAATGAAACACATTTTAGTAAAAATTAAAATAGATTATTAATTAATTGAAATAAGACATCAAAGCTAATAATAACTAAACAAATTATGAAGAAAAAAATTTCGTACTTTTTAGAGAGGTACCCCATTTTGACTGCTAAAAATTTTTTTTTTCTAAAGAAAATTTTATTTCAGCTGAAAATTTTGTTTCTTTCCTTTAATTGTGATTGAAAAACAAAAGATTCAGTATATTTAAACCTTTGAAATCGGAAATTTTTCTTGAACCCCATTTTGCCCCCCCTACGCTATGACTTATAAATTTTTTGAAATTTCTTTTGAATGAACATTTTTAAAAATTAGTTTTTAAGGATGAACTGGAGGTACAATCCTTGATAAAAATGACTTTTCCATCAGACACTAAATTTTAACAATCCGTGGCCGGATTGTTAAAATTCAGTCTTTGTTTTTCTGTTAGAAAGTTAAAATTTATTTTTGTGATATTTAGAATGATACTCAATAGGTTTCTAAAGTCTCATCAACAAATCTTATATTATTTATTGTTTAAACGATTAAAAAACAAAAATTTTAGAGAAAATTGTTTAAACTCAGTTGTCATAAGTGGATAATTTCTTAAAAACTGTTTAGAACAAGTTAATGAAATTTAGCAGAAAGATTTTTGAGTATTTAAACATATTGAAAACAAATTTACAAGTAAATACCACTATTTCTTCGATATTTATTATTTATTATAATTTTCCTTTCGTTCAATCTGCATAAGAATCTGTATAATATTCAATGTATTATAAATTTTAAACAATTAATGAATTGAGTTGAAATTTTCAGAGAAGCATTTGAGTTCTATTATCAGTGACTGGTCAAATTTTCAGATGTTTACCACCGTTTCGAGTTACCTCTAGTACATCCTTAATGAAAAGTTTTTAAAATTTATTTTGGATGAACATTTTTAAAAATTTATTATGCATGTATCCAAGCATAATTTTTATATTTTTTTCATTTTTGAGAGTTACCTCAATGCCGACGCCTTCCTCGGCGGTCTGACTCTCAATCGCGACGACATAAATCTCCGACCGGATTACGAGGACGTTTTGCGATTTTACGGATTCGACGTCTCCGATTCCGGAGATGAAATCAATTCGACGACGACGGATTCTCCGATCTTGAATAATTCAACGAGTCCGGCATCAACCGATCCACCGTCATCGGGATCCGATGCGAATGTCACGACTGATGGGAACAATATCGATGCGACGACGCCGTCTGGAATGGCCAACGAGACCGTTCAGATTCTCGATGCTAACATGACGACCGACGTAAATTCGGCTATGATGATGAATACTTCTGCAATGCCTCAAATCATTTCTGGAATGAATTTGTCAAATTCGGCAAATTTAACAAATTCGGCAAATTTAATAAATTCAACAAATTTAACAAATTCAACAAATTCACCAAATGCGACGATAAGTGGCGATATGAATTTGATGCCAAACACAACGAATTCAACGAGCGACGTCAGTTCATCAATGCCAATTTCGAATGGGATGGCTGACACCAATTCGAGTTCGGCTAACTTTGTAAATTCGCTACCAAACGGGGCCACGAACCCCAATGGCACGCCGCCCTCAAACGCGTCCTCGGTCACGCAAGCTCCAACTTCCGATCAGTCGAGCACAACGTCAAGTTCTTTGACAGGGACTGTCCAGACGATGCTAAATTTGACTGATAGTGGAAATTCAACGGTGATTGATGCTCCATCAACGGGAATGAATGCATCGAGCAATACGACCGTGAATTCTCTTCGGAAACGCCGAGGAATTTTTCATGGTCATCCTGCGTATTATGCAGGTTCAATTATTTTTATTTGACAATGATCATTTAACCCTTACTGTACACATTATAAAGAAAGTCCCGATTCGTGGACATTAGGGTAAAAAATTTTTTGAAAAAGAACTTTTTGAGCGACTACATATCAAGCTACAATTCTTTAATTAAAATTTCAAAAAAATCTTTCAATTCGTTTTTTTCTAAATCGGCTGGAAATTTTCTAAAGAACACGATGGTTTTTCCAGAATTTCGATATCTTTTTTTTAGTTATGGATGAAAATTTTGACAATTGAAGAACGATTAGAAAATGCATTTTTTTTACTCGGGTCTGGCTGACCCACTGTGTACGATAAGGGTTAATAAATTTTTTTCGATACAGCGTTTTCTTTAGATTTCACTGAAAATTTGTAGAAACGTTCGTTGTTTTCATATGCACATATGTATATGCAAATTTTGAGAGGCTTCTATGGACTCTAAAATCAAGATATTTATTGCTGAAAATCTTTATTTGTCTTAATTTGCCATAAGAGCTCGCGTTAAATATTGTGATAATAAATGTTGATTTTTTAGTCGATGAAGTCAGTTAATATTTGGCATACATTTTTATATAACAACAACGCAGTTTCAATTAGTTTTTATAACAAATTTTATGAAAAAGGTTGCATGATTTTGTTTATTGTGTATCAAATTAACTTTACGTAGAATCAATTTGAATTTTGAGAATGTTTTTCTTTAGTCGATTTGCAACAACTTTCCCTGAGGACTCAAACGCTCAGATCACTTTCAATCTGAAAAAAGGGAACGAAATTTTGATCCTTCCCCCTACGATCTAAATAACTTGAGAACGTATGAGCAGTACAACCCACGACAAAATATACTTTTTGATAATTTTAATTAATTAATTTTTTTTAATGTCAATCAGAATTTTACTCTATACGTTACTGACATTTTATTGGTAATTGTCATATTATTTATTATATAAAAAATGAAAAACAACAATTTTTGATAAAATTGTTTTAACTCGAGTATTAATATTTGTTATATGTGTACCGAGTATAGAGACAAATTACGAACAAAAACTCATGATTTAATCAACTTTTAACATAAAAATTTATGAAATTTCCATAAAAACGTTCAGTTTATACAACTTTAATACAAAATATGTTTTTAACTTGATTTTCAAATCAAGTAAAAAGTTTTCCAAATATGAACAAGAATCTACCCAAATTTTAACAATTTCTCACGATTTTTAATACATAAATCATTTCTTAGCTTAAAAAAAAGTCTCTACATTTTAGTATTTAGTGATATTAATATGTATTTTTGTTCATTTCCTTTAGACGATGGCATTTGGTTCGAGGAACTTACGAGATTGGACAACGACGACGACTACCCCTCACAGGATGAGGATATCATCGCCGACTCGAAGCGCCCGACGGAGATTGCTTTTCTGGTAAACGGCTGCGATTATTCGCGAGTCACCGCTGCGGCTTATACAGCTTTTTTGCCTTTTTGCTACTTCCCTGGGTTGCAAGCCTCTCTACTCGAATTTCCACTGGACGTAAGTAGAAAAAAAAATTTCTCATAATTTTTTCCATTTTCTCTTTCTCCAATATTATTTTCATTTTATCTCGCAAAGACGTATAAATAACGAATAATAAAAAAATATATATATAACGTTCGTCATAAAAAAATGCGTGACGAAAAATAAAAAAATGACTGAATAATAAAAAATTGTCCTCGACGATTCGAATGCTAATTATTTGTTATTTATTATGGAGGATTCTCGGTACAAAATAATGGTAATGCTACCGAGTGATGAAAACGGTACGAGACGTTTAGCGCGGATATTATCAACGAAGCCAATTACACTGAGAAATTTGCGTCGTTCCCTGCAACCGAGTTGGGTTACTGCCGTTATACCGTCGTTCATGCTTCGCGGCTTCGTCACTCTTACACCGCATTTGCAGAAGGTAAGCTCTCGGCGAATAAAGAGGAAGAACGAGAGAAACTGACGTACCCGAAATATCGCTTATTCTCATTATAAAAACATATTTTATTCTCTCCGTTTCCTTTTTGTTTTACATTTTCGCGGTGGTAATGGTCTCGAGGAATAATCTGTGGATTTTTGCTTCATTTTGGACATTAGTTTCGCTCGTTGACTACCGTCCTCCTTCACTGCGCTTTTCGACCTCCGGAATACGTAACACTTCCGCGGTTCTGAAAATCGATCCGCGCTTACTTTTTTTTTACTGAATTTTAGACAAGTACGATTTTTTTTATTTCTCGAATTTTAATCGTAATCTGAAATAATTCTTGATGTATGATTACATTTTGTAGTGACAGAAACAGAAATGAATTTAAAAAAATTAATATTATCTCGAAATATTTGAGTTTGATCGAAATCAAATTTTCACTTTTAGTTTTTTACTAAATTTTAGACAAGTGCAATTTTTCTAAGTTCGAGAATTTTAATAAAATTCTACTGATGTTCCTGATCTATGATCGAATTTAAATAATTTAAAATTATTCTTGATCTATGATTACATTTTGTAGTGACAGAAACAGAAATGAATTTAAAAAAACACTTTTAGTTCTTCACTAAATTTTAGACAAATGCAATATTTCTAAGTTCGAGAGTTTTTAAAATTCTACTGATGTTCCTGATCTATGATCGAATTTAAATAATTTAAAATTATTCTTGATCTATAATTACATTTTGTAGTGACAGAAACAGAAATGAATTTAAAAAAATTAATATTATCTCCAAATATTTGACGAGTTTGATCGAAATCAAATCTTCACTTTTAGTCACTAAATTTTAGACAAATGCAATATTTCTAAGTTCGAGAGTTTTTAAAATTCTACTGATGTTCCTGATCTATGATCGAATTTAAGTAATTTAAAATTTAAACAATTTTTTAAACGAATGATATACAAATAAAATTTAATTTTAAAGGTAAAATAAAATTTAAATAAATTTTAAATTAAATCAACTTAGTTTAAATTCATAAGCTTTAAGTAAGTAAAGTTTTTATTTATATAACTTTTCCAGTTTTTTACAAATTTAAACAAAATTTATATTAAAATTTAAAAAATTATATTAGCTCGGGATATTGGACGTGTTCGATCCCCGTGCAGCGGATCTGACGCCGATGAGCCCAGATCTCGGGGTGTACGCTCGAGACATTCAACAGAGTATCGGAGTGAACATCAGGAATACCGCGCGCAAGCCAGGAATCGGCGGAGCCGATGGCGGAGACGAAAAAGAAAAAAATCCGCCTCAGTCCCAGGGAGCAGACGATTCGATCCGTAAATCGCGAAGTGTCCAAGACCTGCCGCCGTTTTACCTGGCCGGTGGGGCGATTTCGCCAACATCCGGAAATTACGGATCGTATCCGAGAATAGGTGAGTTATTTGCGAAAGAAAAATGTTTTTTTAACCCATTATTTTCATTAAAAAAACACCAACGAGCAAATATGAGCATAATAAATCGTAATTATGAAAAGAAAAAATTTTTTATTTTGTTTTATGTTTTCCTTTATCGGTGACAAAACGACATGCAAATTTCCCATCGCGTTAATCACCGCGTGAATCCTTTATTTTCTCAGTATTGTTGTAAAGTTCGTTGAATTTAACGAGCGATATCCTGAGTGAGTCAGCTCGCGAACGAGCCGTGAAAATAATGCCGCGGAAGATCCATGCAGCATCTTTTTTTTCTCGTTCCTTTTTCTTGCACGAGCTCGACCGCTCGGACGCGATTGCGCAAATTATTACGAGAACGTTACGACCTTTTCCTCCTCGTCCTTTTATTTTACAAACTCTTTTTACGAATGTCTTTCAAGATTCATTTACTCTTCAACATGACACCGAATATCTCAATTTTTGTATAAAAGAATTATTTATTATTTACGTTAAATATTCTACGTTGAGTTAATTATTTTTTAATTAAATCCTTTTATTTTACAAACTCTTTTTATGAATTTCTTTCAAGATTCATTTGCTCTTTAACATGACACCGAATATCTCAGTTTTCGTATGAAAAAATTATTTATTACTTATGTTAAATGATCTACGTTGAGTTAATTATTTTTTAAAATTAAATCTTTTTATTTTACAAACTCTTTTTACGAATTTCTTTCGAGATTCATTTACTCTTTGATATGACACCGAATATCTCAGTTTTCGTATAAAAAAATTATTTATTATTTACGTTAAACGATCTACGTTGAGTTAATTATTTTTTTAAAATAAATCCGTTTATTTTACAAGCTCTTTTTACGAATTTCATTGAAAATTCATTTACTCGACATTACACCGAATATCTCAATTGTTGTACAAAAGAATTATTTATTATTTACGTTAAGTTTTCTACGTTGAGTTAATTATTTTGTAAACTAAATATATTAAGCAAAAATGGATCAATTTTTCATTTTTTAAGTAAAACCTTATAATAAATTTCTACTATTTTTTATATAATATATTTATTTTATTTGTTGAAACATAATTATAATTTGCAATTAATTGTCAGGTACAGGTTTGTACGGGAGAGCGCCGCCTGTACCGTTCGTCGTCGATCGTCCATTTCTTTACTTCATCGTCGACGACGAGACTTCGGTAACTCTCCTCGCCGGCAGAATCGACGATCCTCTCAACTCAAGGATGCTCTGACATTTTTTTTATTACTCTTCGATCTATACAAATTAAATCTAATAGGAAATTTAAACAAATGCACTTTTTCGTAACCACGTGGAATTTATTAATTAATTAATTATTAAAAAATAATAGCTCTCGACGCAACAGGATAAATAGTTACATACATATTTCGCGACTTCCACGTTCATCGAGATTTTTTTATTTTCCTCCATCTCTTATTTTTTCTTCACTCTCATAGTTTTAATAGTATTAAAATTATTTCATCTTTATTGCTATCTGTTTAATGTCATCTGTACACAAATTCACGTATTAATAAAATATTAAGATTATAAAAAGTGTGACATAAGTACAAGCCATTTTTCGTGCACTTTCTAATTCGATTTTTCATCGATTTTTAGGCAAGATTTCGGCTACGAAAATTATATTCGTCTCTGTTACTCTTAACCTACATACTTTCCTTAACTTTCCCAATTTTATAATCAATTTTCGCTAATTTATATTCGTTGATTTCAACATCTCATTTTTTTAATTTTAAATATTTAATTTCCTTCAGAAATTTTCAATTGCAAATATTTTGTTTCATGATTTTCAATTTTCTTTCAATTTGTATTTTCTTTTTCGATAATAATCGACAAAGTATAACTTAACTTTGGCCACCCCTTCGCAACGACAATTAAATTACAATGGAGTGCATGCGCGTTTAAATATTACATAGCTAAGAAAGAAATGTAAAAAACGAAGAAATAGATGGAGAGAAAAAACGTCAAACACATGTATCGTCCAGGCGAATAATAATCATAATAATAGTCCGTTAGTCTTTGATTGAAGAGTTAATTGTCAATCATCATCTCAATCAACGTTTGTAAACGTCCTAAAATATGTAATTATTACGTACGGACGATTGTGCACGCGGTAATAATGATAATGATAAGAGGAAAAATTAGATGGAAATTTTTTTTTATTTCCACGAATATTTTTGAATTTTTTTTCTCTCCCGCCGATTGTTTCGCGAGCCTCATTACAGAAACACGAAAATAATGACAAATATGAGACAGGTCGAAATGTGGTAAAGATCGGGAAAAAAATCATCGGGTGTGGGACGAGAACGCGACTAATTTGATAAATTACTATTCACGCGTTTACTTAGATGCCAAGCTCGTTTTGATAAATTATTTTGCGGAAACCATTGATCGTTTTTCTAAAGAGTAATGACAAATTAAGTAATTTTTTTAATTTCGACAATTTTTGACAAATTTTTTGAGAATTATTAATTTAAGTATTCTTTATTTGTTAATATTTGAAAAATGTCAAAAAAGCAATGATCAACGACTCGGAAAAATAACTTTCGAAATATTCATCAAATCCGAATAATTTTTCATAAATTTTCCAAAGAATAAAAAATGTATAATTTTTTCGATCACACTGTTTTTTAATGAACCGATTCTTTTTAGCTATTGTCACTATTAAATATTTTGTGCTTGTTGGTATTTAAAATAATATGAAAATAGCGATGATCAACGACAACACGGAAAAACAATTTCAATCGATCGTACGATCATATCTTGATGTTGATTGAAAAATAATGAACATAGAGTGAGGTGATGGGAGGGATGAAGAATGTAAGGCGATTGAGGAAGGGATAAAAATCGACGGTTATTAGATACTATTAAAAATCAAGTCACGTTCTTGAGTATCCACGGAACGAATTTCGAGATTCTCGTACATACGCCAGGTAGGTTTGCCTCGGCACAGCCAATTCCCCACGATATTATGCCAGCGAGAAAGTAACGACCATCCTTGCCGCGTACTTGAAGAGGACCACCCGAATCACCCTGCAAATAATAAATCAAATTCGCAATTTTTCTTTTATTTGCGCTTAGGGAGTAAATAGTCTTTGTTAATAATATAATAAATAATAAAATTAAGATAAGAATTCTACACAAAATATCAAAATTATAGTTGAACGTTTGTTATATTTAAGAAATTATTTGTCATATTTTTGATGATATTAGCCTCATTAATGTTCAGTTTATTATTCTGTAAATAATTTAACAAAATTATTTTGTTCGTAAGGATATTGATATTTTGTTGATTTTTTAATATACTTAAGAAGGAATTGGAGGTATTTTTAAAATGGCAAAAAGCTCAGATTTTTTAGATTTATTCGAAAATATCTAAAAAATCCTTGTGCCAAATTTGAGAATGATTCATTTAATGGTTTTAGAGTTAAAAGTTTTCTAACGTTAGTAAATTCAACATTGTTCTTATGGAAAATTTATGTAAATATTCTAAACATGAATAAAAAATAGCACCCTCTCTGTAAAACTTTTTTTATGCTTCATACAAGTGTTGAATAGTAATTAGAAAACTTAAAAGCATTTAACTTAATTTTTCAATTTTAATTGTTTAAACAACGCTAATTTTTTAAATAATTCAATTAATAATTTGACGTTGTTAATTAACATCGTAGCTAATCCACAAAAAATTTAGAACCGATTTAAATAAAGACTCCAAAGTCAAAAATTCGTAAATTTTCGTTCCAAAAATACTTTTAGTAAGGATTGTACCTCCAATTTCTTTTTAATAACTTTATAAAATATTTGTTCGGATTGGTGAAGATCACTTCGAATTTTTCGATATATAAAAATATAATTCGAAATATCTAATTCGATCTATTTAACAAATTTTACACAAGCAACTAAATTTCGAGAGTTTCAACAAAGTGTCTTGTTTTCGGTGCAGAATTCCGAAACGAGTAAAAAAAAATATGAAACTATAAAGCAAAATAATTTATGAATCGACAGGAGAAAAAATTAAAAAGAAGATGAAAAAAAAACTTGCCTGACACGAGTCCTGGCCCCCGGTCTCGTACCCCGCGCACAAAAATATTTCGGGGATAAATTCGTGTCTTCCGGCGCGAAGAAACATGGTTTTGCATCGATCGTTACTCACGATCGGAACCGAAACCTGCAATTTCAATGATTTATTGATCCTCGAGTTCCGAGTACGCGTGCAAGGAAAAATAATAAGGGCGTGCAATTTTTTAAAGGAAGAGAGTAGATAGCGGTGTTAAAAAAAAGTAAATGACCTCTTGGAGGACCGAGGGCAACGTTCCACCCTCGCTGAGACGACCCCAGCCCGTCACCGTCGCGTTCTCCCCGATCAGGAGGTCATCGCTCGCCGGTAAGCAAATTGGGGATATGTGAGGCGCGAATATGAGAGAGCTTTCCAGACGGACCAGCGCGAGGTCGTACTCGTAAGTGAAAAAATTGTACTTAGGGTGAACAACTTTTTTCGCAATTCCACGCTCGACGTACGGCAGGCGCTCTTGGACCGATGAAAAATCGTAATCTCCTACGCGGATACGGATCTGCGACGTCAGTAAACTGAAAAAGAAATTTATCAGTTAATATAGTATTTATTTTTTATGAAAATTATTGGGAATTGGAAAAAGTGACTTTTTAAAATTGGAAAAAAATCAGTTTGTGGCTTCAACTTTGCTACTAAACAAGTCAATTTTTTTAAAAGTGGAAGTTGTTTCTGATCTATTCATTTCGGTATAGAGAGCATAGAGGGTATTAATTAAAAAATCGAAAAAATTGATTTTTGAAAATTGATAAAAAATCGATTCGTAGCGTTTAATTTTACTTCAGCATTAATTTAGCTCTGTTAAATTAACTCAGTTAAGAAAACCGATTGATGAATCAGTCGGTT
Source organism: Cremastinae sp. B BG-2022a (assembly GCA_030522605.1). Taxonomy (NCBI): domain Eukaryota; kingdom Metazoa; phylum Arthropoda; class Insecta; order Hymenoptera; family Ichneumonidae; species Cremastinae sp. B BG-2022a. Next base: position 2,859 of record JAPYYX010004208.1, on the reverse strand, counting down.
TCAGAAATGAGTTCATTCAATTTATCAGCCGGTTTTCTTAGGTATAGTTAAGTTAACTCAGTTAAGAACATCGTCTGATGAATCAGTCGGTTTCAGAAATGAGTTCATTCAATTTATCAGCCGGTTTTCTTAGGTAGTTAAGTTCAGTTAACTCAGTTAAGAACATTGACTGATGAATCAGTCGTTTTCAGAAATGACTTCAGTCAATCTCTCAGTCGATTTTCTCACTTAGTTAAGTTATTTCAGTTAAGCGACTGATTCATTAGTCAATTTTCTTCGTTAAGTTAAGTTAACTCATTTAAGAAAATCGACTGTCATTAACTAAGTTAAATCAAGTTAAATAAAAAAAATCGACTGTCAGTCGAATCAGTCGATTTTCTTAACTGAGTTAAATCAAGTTAACTAAGAAAATCAACTAATTCAGCAGTTGCTTTTCTTAACGATGAGAATCGAGTAACCGAAAAAATCGATTTTCAACAATTAACAAAAATTTGATTATAAAAAAAAACAAAACGAACTCGTCAACGCAGTGTCCAGCAGTAGCTATCCAATTAGCATTGAGTACAGCTCCACCGCAACGATGAGTACTGGAAAATCCGAAGAAAGAAGTCCTCCTGACGGATACCTGCCAAGGCCATCTTCCGAACGGCGCGTCCTTGCCGCCTACGATTCTCGTTTCCGGTCTCGGAAAGAGCGGCGGGACACCGCATTCCGTTTTATCATTTTCACCAACCGCGGAGACGGTTGGTACGGACCCGAGAGTTTTCCTCGTCGTCGAGGAAGGCGCTGATGTCGTTGTCGGATTTGGCGTCGTCGATGTGCTCGTCGCAGTCGTCGTCGTGGTCATGATCGTCGTCGAAGTCGTTGTCGTCGTCGGACTCGCCAACGTTTTCGTTTCCGGTTTCAACGTCGTAGTGACGATGGACGAGGTTTTCAGTGCGAAATCTGCACTCTCCGTGTCATAAGTCGTTGGAGTCGTCACAACGACGCTCGACGTTGGTGAAGTCACCGAGGTCGGTCGATTCTTCAGTCTGTCGGATATAAGTGCAGCGGTGCTACCCGCGAGGGACGGTTTTCTCCGTCTCGTCGGTCGAGGCCTCGTCAGCGACGTTCCCAGATCGTCCGTCGTTATGTAGTGAGCGGCACCGATCGACGGTTTATCGTACTCGGTGCTCTGGGCATAGAAAAAGAAATCGTTAAAAATAAAATAAAAATCATGATAAACATCTGGAAGGTAAAAAAAGCTCTGAATCATGTTCTTTCCATCAACAATTAATCAATAAGACTTGGGCTACTCTACAAAAATAAAAAAATCGTTCCTGAATCAACACTAGATAAAAATGAGTTTAGCAAAATAATTAGTATTCAATCTCAGTAATTAAGTAATTATATACTTCGCAGAATATAAAAGTGATAATATAAAAAACACAAGATTACAAATTTTTCCGTAAAAAAAGTGTCAAAAGGTCCGAATTAAAAGACAGTTCTTATAAAAACTCTTAACTCAATGATTAACATGACTCAAGGGGGTTGATCATACATCGATATTATTAGATAAAACTTAACATTTGTTTTAATTTCGATGAAATTGGACATTTTAAAAAAACAAAGTATATCTCTGTTACATAAAAAATCAAAGAATTATCTCTGAATGCAGTCTGAATCAATAAAAGTGAGTTAGATAAGGAATTATACACTTCTCATAATATAAAAAACTCAAAAGATTACAATTTTTCTGTAAAAAAGTTTGTTTGGTTTATTTATATGTCCTGGTTACCCATAGAACAAAAATACCTGAGAAAAATGTAAATTAAGCTCCTCACATGAGAAATAAACTAACGGAGAGGACCAATCACCATTTACAAGACCTAGGCGCTTTAAGATGGACCAAATATTATTTGTAGAATTTGCTTTCGATAGTTCATTGTTAAAATGTTGACTCTTAGCTTTTTTAAGATCGGTTTTTAGGATGTCCCTATAATTTCTATACATCATTAACCTCAAAAGACAGCCTGTTTTCTTAGCCTGTTTATACATTTGGTTTTTCAGTTTAATGCGATTTTTAAGGTCCTCAAAAATCCATTTTGTCACTAATTTATGTACGGTAAAAGTAGTTAGAGGCGCAATTTCGTTTAGAGTATTACACATGATATTGGTAAGTTTTAAGATTGATTCGTCAATAGTTTTATTCGAATCAGCTTGTATTATTGAGGTGAAAGAAGAATTTAAAAACTCGGCCTGTATACATCTAGTAAAAACTGAGACATCAAATTTTTTTAAATTACGTCGGGTCAAGGTTCTATCCGGAACGTCCGGATGGTCATAACGATAAGAAAGTTCAGTAAAATCATGTGAGGCAATGAATGGCTCAGAGGATTTCTTATATGAATACATTTTAGACGAATCATCTGCTATAAAAACATCTAACCAGGAATCACATGTCTGAGTATGATAAGTAGGTTCAGAGTCAACAATATGTAAATAGAAGGAATTTACGAGCTCTCATGTAAGAACATTGCCTCATTATTATTGGTAAGAAGATTGCAATTTAAATCGCCGCAAATAATAACATTTTCATACTTCCGAGACAGTGGAGAAAAAAATTCTATAAACTCTGTAAAAAGATGACCCTTTGGTCTCCTATAAACTAGCGAGAAGAAAACAGGAACTGCTTGTGGTAGTTGCAGTTCAAAAGAAATGAATTCAGGTTCCTCTAAAGTTTTATTTTTTGAAAGTCCTAAAGGTTTAATCGTAATCGTGTCACGTACAAAACATGCTAGGCCACCACCACGGCAGACCGTACGGTCATGACGTAATAAATTATAGTTTTTTTGAAGTTTCTTAGAGGAGATCGACTTC
>JAPYYX010004205.1:0-15389 GCA_030522605.1 Cremastinae sp. B BG-2022a | reverse complement strand
GTTTCTTACAAATTTGTTTGATTGGTAGCGACGCACATCGGAGACTACTGAAAGCTTCGGTACTCTGTACTCGTTAGAAGATGACGCCAACAGTAATATTCTACAAAGTATACAAAACAATATTGTTAGCAATGGCGAGATTTAATTTACCAACGCTTTTTTCTAAAAAACTAAATAATTTCATTGTTTTTTTCAAATACAATTATTATTATTTTTTTCAATATGTAGCGTATAAATTACAGGATTATTGATTCGTGGCTTGTTTTTACTTGACCTTTTAATAGTAAATACAAGTTGCATCATGAAAATTTTATCGTAGTAGAAAAAGCGTGGCGCTCGATGTCCAAACGCCGGCATTATTCGAGCGTAGCGCATGCTGAAAAGCTCGTCCCTATTGATCGAAGCAAGGAATCCGTCGTCTCACTGTTCCTCTCGCTCGCTCCTACGCGACTTCCATCCCTTTCGATCTGTTTCTTCATTCTCCGACCCTTTATAATCAGCGTGAGACTCGAGAAGCGATAGTCGCGAAGGACCAACGTTAACGGGGTGCGAAAGAAAGGGAAAAGCGCAGCAAGTGCAAGTCTTGGATTACCGCTTGTTTCGAACTTTACACCATTGAGTAAACGTAACGGAGAGCGGAGAATCATCCCCGTCCCGACCCCGCGCTCTTCGCCGAAAAATCCCGTCCCTGAAACTGACGAAGAACTTTCAAAAATTCAACAGAGGCCATGGCTATCTTTTCGACGTCCAGGGAATTCTTCATTTTATGTAAGCTTCGCTGTTTTTACGTACACGTACAATTTTGTAAACTTTTTCTAATCAAATCAGCACTTATTGGCATATTCGATTCTTCAAATCATTGAATTCATGTGTTTTTATGAACTTTTTATTTCCGAACTGTTATACGTCAATTGATTTTTTCTATATTTTTTATTTACATTTTTTTTTTAATTTTCTCTTCTGGTCAAGATTTCGATCAGATATGTATTTTTAATATTTATATTTTAATGCGTAAAAGTACTTTTAACAAACATTTTTATATTTTCGAATAGTTTTACATTGATTTAAATCGTTATGGGATTTGTTTGCAAAATGTTTGAATATCGAGAGAGTTTATGCAGTTTGAAATTCGATCGATAAAGAGAGAATTATAAGTCAATTTCTTCGGCAATAAAAACGGGGTAATCGGCGAAAGATCCTTGGCCCATTGTAAATGACATTTAAGGTTGCATCGCAAGCACGGCCTTGAGTATACCCGCATCTTTGCCTACGCCAACACCTTGGCAGCTCGATGAACCACGTTTCACTACCAGCCCTTCCAAGAGATCCATCGTCCAAATGGTCTCGACTTCGACAACCAAATTTCCAGTGGTAAGTTCATCATTTTCATAATTTATAAAAATCTTCATAAAAAATACCGAAAATTTTTCATAATTTTATTTCTTCTCATAACACGAAGCACGAGATATAAAAAAATAAATTACAATTGTTTATTATTTCTGAAGCAAATAAATAACAAATTAAAAATATTAACATATTTTTTTCTCTAAACATCGAAAAAATTGCATCATCGTTCACAAAATTACGTTGTCGCTATAAATACAGAGCGTAAGGGTTGTGCGTCGTGTATTATGCGTTTGAATGCATTTGCAATCATTTGACTGGATTTTGGTTACGTGACCGACATTTTCGCGGATTTCGAGGCGTGGGTGGCGTGCACGGTTCTACGTGCGCTGCAATTCTTCTTCGCCCCCTCCCGTTTTTTTATCCTCAGTGTAACGCGCGAGTACTCGAGAGCGCTTTACGCGAACTTGGAATTTATATATGGGTCCCCGTGGGTGGCCACACCTACGCAAAGCTCGGTCTCTCTTTACCACCCTCGTTGCGTCTCGCGTTCCTTTTTTTCCCCATCTACGTACACGGACGACCCGAACTTACACGAACTTTCAATTTCGTTCGTGCGAACAATTTTATTCGTATGAAATATTTCATTCTCAACCCCTAGTAAAATAAAGTTCCGAACTTTCGATGCATAACTTTCGTCGAGACACTTTTTTTCGATCATTTTTTTTATTCGATTTTTCGCACAGGATTCTCGGTTGGTCCTCGGAATCGTTGCATTTTTATTCGCGGAGATCCAACGGGATTTAGAACGAAAATAGTATATTTTCATTTGATTGGAAATATTATTTTATTTCATTTCTATTTTGGGATTCCCGCTGAGATTTTGAAAAAGAATAATATATTTTATTTATGTAAAAACATTCGTTGTGCTGATTAATTTGTGGCAATCGTTTGAGCAATTCAGGTATCATTATCAGGAAATTCGTGATAACGATAATATTTTCGTTCCTTGTTTCGTGATGGATATTTGACGCGGAAGTATAGAAATTAGGGGAGAAAATAATAGTCCATTACATACGTCATGAGTCATGATCCATACGTCATGGAAAAATAAATTCCATCAATTATCTCGGTCGTCACGAAAATGTAAAGATAGCACGAAAATTGTGACATTTCGAATACAAAGTGTTCGTATTTTTGGCAAACAGGTGATGAACTCGAAAGTAAAGCAAACAACGACGACGGAAGGAGCGACGACGCTTTTCGTGACGTCGACGACGACGACCACCAAGCGAACGATCTCGGCGGAAAATCCGCTTTACCGGCTGAACGGATTTAACGGACAGGCGTGCATCCTGCTCCAGCTTGATGCGGTCATAGAAGTGACATACCGAACGAAACTTGGGACCGAACAGGTGAATTTATCGATTAATAAAACAGTGAAAATAAAAAGCATGAAATATAACACGAGCAATAAAAAGAAACGCATGAAATCAATTCAGTCTTGCGTGTTATCGTTTCTTGACGTATTCTCTTTTCTTTTCTCTTTCTCCTCTTCCGCCAGACGACCAGCATCTACGTACCACCCGAAGCGACCGTCACGGGCAATTGCGACAGCGAGAAAGCGGTAACCATGTCCTTGAAGTGGAAAGCCTTTGTTCTTTCCTGGAGCTTCACCAAGGTATTTTCGTCCTACATATTATAAAGGAGCTTTCGGACTATATAAATTTCAATTAATGTCCATATCGCGCTTTTTCAATTTTATCACGATTTTATAGACGCTCGGAGGAGAAAGATGGTACGTCGACAAAATCGAACTCACCTACAATTCGAGCGATCGACATTTCGAACACATTGATCAGCCCAGTGAGTCCTTTCGAGTTTTTTTAAAAAATATTATTTATCTACATTTGGTGAAATTTTTTGGGTCACTGCTATTGTGAAGTTTTATTTTATTCAATTTTGACGTGTGACAGATAAAACGGTTCGAGTCAGCACCGGGAAACACAGTCAGATGATATTCCCAACTCCAGTCGGAAAGTCTTACTCGTGCAACGATGAAGTCAACATGACGCTGTCGGATTCGCTCTCGAAAAATTTTGCAGTCTTGTTCTTGAGGTAAAAAAAGGAAAAAGTTTGCTGAGCCCATTCTAGAATAGTAACAGTTAAACTAATTACATTTTAAGAAAAAGAATTTTTATAAGACTCCAGTTTTTGAACATTATGGGATTTTGTTCGTAGATTCAAATTTACCGTAATTTTTTAAAGAATTTTTACTTTTAGATGAAATATTCGTCATGTAGGTAATGCAGCTATCAGACTTTCCAAATTTACATCAAGGAATAAAGAATAAATAAAAAGTTGAAATGGAAATATAAAAAAGTTATTTTTATTTCGTTTTTTCAGGAAGATGAAGCTGCAGCCCTTCAAATTCAAGAACAACGACTTTGCGGCAGAGTTTTCCTGCACATTGTTAAACGCTCAGAAGGGCAGAGACGAGACAGCGCCGGTCGCTGTCGGTTCTACTCTCGCGGCCGCGGTTCTTCTCACGATCACCGGCTACGCCGGCTATCGTTATTTCAAAGTTAAAAAAGTTAAGTACGACACCATGGAATAAGCAGGAAAAAAATACAAAAATGTATACACGGACTGGAAGTGTAAGAGAAAAAAGAAAATGAAAAAAAAGTTACTTTGAAGAAAATAATTTAAGAAGGTCATTTAATTTCGAAAGATAAAGAATTTAGTTATGAAAAACTGAAGATTCTCATTCTCTCTTCGGAAATTCTTATTGATATATATTCGCATTTTTTTCTTATGCAGAGAAAATCATTTTTTGTTCTCAGCGCGTTTGTCGTGAATGGAGAGAAAGATAAAAGAGAAAAATCGCAAACTCCCATGGTTGTACCTATAAGCTTTTTGACCCGTGTGAACCCCGTGTTAAACACGTGATCGATTCATAGTATTCCATTTTATTTCTCAGAATATACACAAAAGAATCAACAATTTTCTTCCGTATTATTTGGATAAACAATTTCTTGCTGCGAAGTATTGATTTTGAATAATTTGTATGAGCGCTTTTCGCGAAAAGTGAGGCCCTTTTAGGCAGCTAGATGCAGTTCGTTTCTCGAAACGAAAAACTTTCGTTGAGCGTAGTTAGACCGTAGATAAACGTGAGACGAGAATAATCGAAAAAACGGAAGTGAGATTTTGAGAGATTAAAATGCTTGATGTGGTCGATGCGTAAATTTGAACGTCTCAATGTACATAAATTCGCGATTTTGCTGATTTAGATTGTCATTTCTTTTACTTCTTTGCATTCCCCCTTTATTTGTCCATCTATGCCAAAGATTTATTACCTTATTCAAATAATCTATTTTCGAATAGGAGAATGTAAATACATGAAAGATTAATTTTTTTCCACTTGATCTCGAATTTTCTGAAATCATCAACGCTGCTCGTGAAAAAATTGCATTTTTATTGCACCCGATCTACGATGAAAGATCAAAGATCGATTAATAGTTTAAATACTCATACGAACTTTAGAATTTTTTTTTACTCGTGTAAAAATATTTCTGTCAATTTTTGGATAGTGCTGTCTCCACAAAATAAATTACATATCGAAAAGAACGAATAAAAATTGGCTAAGCTAGTTGTAGATCGTACTTTTTCTCTCAGAAATCCATCAATTTTAATACTCTATCTAATCATAAAAATAATGTCTAAATCATCTTGAGAGTGAAGATAAAAATCAAATTCTATGCATGTCAATTTAAAAAATTGTTTTTTCCCATTCCTCGCACTTGCAAATCATTTATTCTCGAGAAAAAATTTATAGATAGATTCATAAAAAAATGAAGTGAAAAGATAATGCAGCGTGACGAGTGGACGAGAAAAGAGAGCGAAAAAAGACATAGAGACCGGAAGGAAATTTTTAAAGATATGAATAATTAAGAAAAGTAAATAAAAAAATTGCATTGTTATTGATAAAAGTGTGTGTTTGATGTGTGGCTGCAATTTTTCTCTCACGCGTGTACATGTACATATACACATATTATAATTATTCTGATATTCTTATCGTTATTATTATTATGATTACTATTATATAATATCTTTATTATATTTAAAAAAAGCAAAGAGAAAAAATTCTATATAAACATGTACGCATTAAACTTAAATATTATACGATATAAACCTCTGTCTTCCAAACGCATATTATAAAGAAATGAACGGAAATTTAAAAGCGAGTCCGTAGAAGAGGAAAAAAATGAGAAAATGAGCAGATTAATTGTAGAATTATTGTGCTGTAAATACATTGACGTCGTATTAAAATAAAAGTGAGTTTTTTGTCACGATGACGAAACGACATGGCAAGAAGTACTTAAAAAAATTAATCAGTCTCGCTGGAAATACGAAAAACGTCGCGTATTCGATCGAAATAATGAATTTAGCTCGGTAAGTGTTTCTTGTCGTTTGCCTACTAAATATTCCTTTTTGCATTCTATATATGTGGGATAAAACAAAAGAAAAAAGAACGAGAGAGTTTGTTAAAGATCTTCGGATAAACACAAGGGACAAAAATACAGAAAAATTTCCTTTTTTGAGAACAAAATTAGCAGAGAAAGATATAAGAAAAATCTCAATAGTAACGTGCGGAAAATTCAAAAATAATCTACAGAATGATAACAACGTAACCATGTACAAAACAAAATTATTATTTTTTCTCAGCAGATTCCTGACGAATTGTACGAGAAAAAAATTGTTGCAAATTGCCCGTAGAAAGTATATATGAAATGAAAAATATACCATCAGAAGATTTAAAAAATGGCTCGATATGTTAAAAGAAGACAAAAATATAATTATACGAGAAATTATGTAAATGTATACATTATAATCGTATACCATTCAAATAAAGGCTGTTATACAAATTCCACACGCTATACAAAAAATGAATGTCGTATAAAGCACGCTGTGTCAATTTATTTATTCATCTTTGACATATTATTCATTGTTTTTTAGTTATTTATTGTATCGTTTAAATATTCGTGTCGAAACTACATTACCTTCAGAAAATAGTAAAGTTGTAGCGTAATCGATTATACAAATTTATAACTCGAGATTGATAATTTTGGATTTTTCAGAATGATTTACGATTTTAAGATTTATTTTCAATTTGCAAAATATGCCACGCTTTCATTATTTTTATAATATTTTCGTTAAGTTAAATAAACCTTCCTATTTTATCAACAAAGCAAGGACAATTTTCTCACCAGGTGCCTCTGCTAATTAAATTGATTTTCCTCGTCCTAGAAGCAAGAACAGATCAAACAGCTTCTTAAGAAAATTTCACATAAACAAAAAAATACTAACAAGAGTTAAATTTGAAATGGCTCAAGCAATTGACAAATTTTCGTCACCCAAAATTTGAAATCTTTTGCCAGGTTAATTGAATTGCCAAAAAAGTGAGACAAAATAAAAGGCAAAATATGGAGATCGTTTCCGAAGTATTCTAATGACAATGAAAACCGGAACGTGTAAACATATGTCTCAAAAACTGAACAGCCCGGTCACCCCCGACAGCGAGCGTTCAAGGGCGTGAAAAGTACAGTCAAGCAGGCTTACGGTACAAAAAGAGGAAATGGAGAAAAGATTGGGGTTGGAGAGTGAGAGAGAAAGAGAGGGAGAAAATTTTTGTCACTCTCGAGGGGGAAGTGCGAGCGCGGGCCAAAGAGCCTCAGGCCCTTTGCGCAACGCGCTGTTCCCTTCTCCTTCATTGTCCGTGGCTTATTGTCGTGTAATGCCCATTGAATTTACGCGACGCACAATAGAATCCACACAACAAATCTCATTGTCGCGCTCTCGCGCATCCGCCGATTTCACGCGCAAGCTTCGTACATAATAAATACACGAGCATGTACTTTTTCATTTTATTTACTCTCTCATATATACTTTTTATGTAGGGAAAATGTACAGAAAAAAGTTTGTCGATGTCTGAATCGAGATGAGGGATTTTTCATTATATTGGTTCTTGTAATATTCACAATTCTGTCTTTTTTCCCAGAGATTCTACGATCTTGGAGAATAAAGAGTGGAGCGAGAGAGAAAGACTTTTCCTGGGTACCATTTTTTTGGCTCTCTTTCTTCCTTTTTCCCTAAAATCCTCGAGATTTTTCCTCCAACGAGATTTAACGCCTTGTCCTCACTTTCAAAAAAAAATGAAAAAAAATGAGCGTTTACATGCCATTTTCATCGGATTAGCGAGGATTACCAGATGGAAAAACGAAGATAGGTCGTTGCATCGAGTGCAAAACTCGAGTATGAGAAATCTTTTTTTTTTCTTTCATGCTTCTCATTCAAGCTGCTCACTGATTCTTTCAATATCCATTTCGTCGAAAAATCGTATCTATCCTCGAGGATCTTCGTAATTTAATTTTGAAAAAAAACAAGAAATTCGACTCCAGAAATTAAATTTCGGTCTCGCATCTTCAAAAACTGAATATTTGCGTCACTGAAAAATTTCTGGGCTGTCAACCATTTTCTTTCTCTCGCAAATTTTGATATTTTTGAACATATTGGATGACATTCTTTTCATTAAAAAATCGAATTGTGTGCCACACAAATTTTACACTAAAAATTCAATTAAAAACGATTAATGTCAAAGAAATCAAAATTTTATACAGAATTTATTTTATTCGTAAAAAAAATCTAAAAATTTGATTCGAGATTCGGAGAGATTCGATAGTGTAAATTCGTAAAGATCTCAAGGGTCGTAAAAGTAGTTCGTATAGGCGTATTTTTGGATAAGAACGAACTTCGAGGGAATTTTCTCGACGGAAGCGTCGACAGAGACGAAGTAAGAGAGGTACTGACACGGTGTCCCGTGACTCCCATGTCGGCTTGTTATCCGCAACGCCCCATCGTTATCCGCAATTACCCCCAAAACATCCCCTAGCTTATAAATTATAGAGCATCCCCGTGTGTACGTTTTCGCGCGTATTGGCGGGCGACATTGCGCCTACCCGTAGGTACATTATGTGCACACCGTCCAAGCTTCGTCCTCGTTTTCTTTCGCCACTTAGCGATTCCCGGCGCCCGGTTCTCTCCGCATCTGTCATCAAATCCAACCAATTACCTTCAATTATCCGCGGTGCATCTCTCCCTCACGACGCGATACACACCCTTTGCAACAACGTTTTCTCCTCCTCTTTATCATTACCGAATCAGCTTCGAAAAATTTCTAGAAATCGAATGTCATTTTCCTAATTATTGCATAATTAGCGAGTTAATTAAACGGACAAGCACTATTTTGCTTTAATTTTCTCATTATTGGTTCCTAATTACCATGTAAACATTTGTACATGATTATTGTTTTGCTCTTAATTCGGAATGAGAATTGAAATTTAATTAAAAGAAGGAAAATAAATATAGAGATCAAAACATTGTTAATGAAAATTGAAAATTATTTTCCGCAAAGAAATAATTTTTAGGGGTAAAATCCAACGAAGTTCTTCTTTATTAAAATTTCATTCACACCTCTCGGTGCTCTCGAGCGTGGCGCTTCTTTCCAAATTTTCACAATGAAGTTTTTCTACCTGGCATCTCAATCGTAAATCCGAGTTTTGAGCGCTAGAAAATTCGAACGTCGTATACAAAGGCCTGTTTTGACAGAAATTTCCTCAAATCTGTTCGAGGTGAAAAAACTACCGAAACTTTGTATTAGAAATAAAATTTCTTGACCCCAAGAATTACAGGAGAAAAATCTTAATGTTATCAGTGACACGTGTTTTTCTGTTTCTATATTCATCCTCTGTAATTTCTCGCACAGATATCGCGTTACAGTGTTGCGAATTCGTTCTCGTTCTCGAAAGAGCGAGACAGGAGAAAAAGATTAAGTCGCGTTCTTTTCGCACGTCAGATTTTTCTCATCGCGACTCCCCAACGATAATGATCCTTGATATATTCGCTTCCCGGAAAAAAATCTTCGTCCTATAAATACATCCCCAAGATTCATGACGCGGTGAAAACGACTTTATTCCCACACATCGTCGACATAATAATAGCCCAAGAATTTGTCTCGACTCTTCTTCGTCTGCACGTTATTAATATTATTCTTTGTCTCGTTCTCGCTGCGCTGTGATGAAGACGCGATGAAAGTGGGAACCGACGTCCTTGATTAAACGTGTGCACGGTCAGCTCGAACGACGACGGCCACTTTTTTTTTAACAACGAGCATTTTACAGATACAGACCGTCAAGCTCGACGAAGAATTTTATTTTTCATAAAATGACACGAAAATTTGAAAAATTTGACATCTAATTATTTTTTTTAATTTTATGACAATTTTTTTTCGTTTTCATGGTAATAATTGAATCCGAGGACTCGATGCACATATGTGAGGAATCTAGTTGGCTGGTATTGGGCATCTCGGGGGAATACACAATGATGTAACGAGAGACCGGAGATCGGTGAAGCTCGCCCCTCGCGCGTATTCGTGTCGTGGACCCTCTCAAGTTTGCCCGAGGAACCCGTTGCGGGACGCGATTATTCGTAATAAACACGCGGAGACGAAAATCGTCAACAGGCTCTCGAAATGAGAGGGCGAGAAGCGATTTTCGGCCTAAGCGAGCGCTCGAAGGCTTCGCGCGTTTACGCCCCTCGATTTTTGAACCACGCGGGGATCAACGAGTTCGGATTTTAATCCCTGAAAAACAGGATTAAGTTTTGCAATAGAGTGGGAAAATAATTTTACAAGACCTTTGGAGGGGATGATAAAATTTGTTAGGTCTCGTTGCTTATTTTTCTTACTCCATTTATAGGCTCTTTTTCTCGGTGGAATATTTTCGAAGGCACATTAGACTCGACGATGCTGAAATTTCGATTCGAGAGCGTCCACGCTGATGTTTTTGCTTTATTTTTTTCGGGGCATTCTCGAATCGCGAGGTGTACAGATAGGCAGTTTGATGCAAATGCACACGTAACAATCCAACAAGAGACGACCAAGATAAACCCAACGTGTATATAAATGTATAAATACGTACGCGCATAAATATAGACGAGTGTCATAACTGAGTGTCAGCGTAAGACGACACGGCAGCCGAGAAAGAAAAAACAAGCGAAAGACTCGCTCGTCAGATATATTCCCACCAAACTCACCTGACATTGCGGCCCTCGCTCCATGTGAGATAATAAAGTTACGTTACGACTCGACGTCGAGTCAAATCTGCAAGAAGCGATTTTCACTCCCTTCGTCTCTTAGAAAAGGAAAGGATTCAAATTACTTCTTTCAAGATTTGTTAAAAATAGTCAGTATGCTGAAAATACGCTGTGAAGTATTTTTACTATAGACAATGACGTGTAAAAATAAATTAATATTTAATGAATGAAATAACAAACTTTTTTGCAACTATTCAACAATTATTATATAAAAAAATTGATTATGAATGTGTGTTATTTTTTGCAATTATTTTCCTAAAATTTAAATCCACACGCTCGTTATAATGACGCCGATGTTCCAACAAGTAACCGAATCCGAGGGCAAAACCCCTTGGCCCGATCATGAACGATGATGTCTATATCTGGTAATAATTTTCAAACGCACAAGTGTTGAAAAAAACTTAATAATTCAAGCATAGAGGTTTCTCGCTTATTACGACACCTTTTCGCCAGAAGATAATAATAACAATATAATATAAGGGTTATTTCCTTGCGCACATGTTCACGTCGCTCCCTCTTCACGACAATAATTAGCCTCGGTCATAAATCTTGGAAGTGGCTATGAATCCCTCTTTTCGCTTCAACATTTTTTCCGACCCTTATGAATTCTATGGAAAAGAAATTTATAATGGAAAGCTCGAAATTACGGTATTTTTCATACTTTGTATCAAATTGCAGAGATGAAAAATCATCAGAGATAAGAAAAAAGGGGTGAAAAGCTCGAAATAAAAAATAAATGTACATGAATTTAATGATCAAAAGTTTGGATGAAAAATAAAAATTCACAAATCAGAGATAAAAGATTGCAGGACATTTTTGATAAGGTACTTTTCGTCCCCTTTTGGGTATTTTATAGGGAGACTCGGAGGAGTTGACACTTCGTTTTGTCCCCCAAAGAAACATCGTCATCACGAGAATCACGGGGTGGATCAAACTAACCGTGTAATCGGTGATTTTGTGCCATTACACGCTTCCTTTCGATTATTTCGCTCTTTATTAGCTGTCTCTCGTGCTCGCGTGCTTGCTCTGTGATCAGATGAGATTTCACCCGATAATCTTCGTTCTGTAAATAATTGTCCACCTGAAAATTTTGTCTGAGCAATACGTACAAAGATGTATACATTTTTTGTTCCAATTAAAAGGATTAGTGACAAAATTTTACTTTTATACACTACTGTAGATACTGCTTCATTCGTTTAATTTTTTGGTTTCAATATTCAGGACAACAAAATAGAATTGAAAAAATGTTATTTTGATTGAAAAAACTTAAAATTTGCGAAAAAAACGTTATTTTAATTACGATTTTCAACATGATAACAGCTGAGAACACGTATTCAAATTTATTGATAATTTCGAAAAGTTTCTTCTCTGCATAGTTTCAGTTTTTATCAATATGTACGTGCAAGATTTTTATTACATTTTTTCTTCCTTACATCACTATAAAATCTCGTTAATCCAGTAAAACACCTTGCTCATTATCTGTCGAATCCCATTTCATGCAGTTCGTCGAATCTAACCGAGTTACACCGCAACTTGGAGCAAGAATTTTTTCCTCGATGCACAATCTTCCGATCTGGTTGAAATGGACGCTCCCGGAGGGATGGAACGAAGGAAGAATGGAGGAGAGAATTCCGTGGACGGAAAAGTGGCCAGTGACACATAAAGAGCATATTTTCGGGCATTAGCTCTCAACTTTTTCTTCTCCCGATCGCGCGACACGTCGCAGCGGGATCCATCGTGTGGAATACGAGGCTTTTGTGCCCCGAAGTGCCAAACTGACACATGTACTCAAAAAAAAGAGAGGACAAAATAAGAATCTAACTACCTGTGTTCACGCCTGAACTTCTCGACGAAATTTCTCTCTATAAAAATCTCGGCTACCGATCTCTTGCCCTCTCTCTCTTCCTCTGCGAGTCTCTCATCGCTTAGCTGCTCACGCTAATGGGGAAATAACCATCGGATTACGTTCGATAATCCGGTATGGCGATGTCGATGATCCGATCACGATATCCTTTTCTCTCCCCTCCGCGATGCTCTTTTTTTCGATTTTTATCCCTCTTCAACGAGGATGTTTTTTTTGTACAAACGTCATCGATGACGTAAAGAAGAAAAATTTCATTCGGATAAATAAATAATTCCAAGTATATTTTTTAAATATTTGTACAATTAATTATCAAACTATTATTAGACTGTCAATTTTTTAAATATTATAATTTATGCTTGAAAAAAATTATGATTTTTTTTCTTCATAAAATTATATACGAGTATCAAATTGCAATATATTTCTTGTTTGTGCATGATGTTCGCGAAATTCTTGATAAGAGCTTGATGGCCGGTTATCAGACAGTGCTTCTCATGTTCTCGATCTTCGCACTTGATTTTTTCCCCTTTCGCTTTCCTGACCCGTGCCTGTGTATCGCGTCGTAATCGTTAATATACGCTGGTTCTCGATAACGCTGATTTTCACCTGGCAAGTGTGATAACGAGAAAGAAAGAGAGAGAAGGAAAGTTGACAACAGTACGACGAGAAATACGAGCGGCCCGAGCTATCTCGAATGGCAATTGAATTCTCAGCGTCTTGTCTTCCTTCTTCACCCTTTTTCTTTTTCTCTCTCCCTCGCTCTTACTACATACACGACGTGTGTACTCCATTTGTTTTAACTCTCGAATTACCAAGTACATTTTTTTTAAATTTATATACAGCCGAAATTAAAAAAGGATAAATGTGGTTTAAATTTCTCAAAAATAATTATTGTAATTTTTTACATTCAACGTATAATAATTATTTCAATTTCTTCATATCGATAATTGTTTGAATCGATAAAATTGATGTTACTTTTAACTTTCAATTGAAAAACGAATAAATAAAATGTATTTTCATTAATGACTTTTTATTGTATAATTTTGTTGAAATAACGTATCTTTTTGATATTCATTTCGACAGAGAAAGAACGAAGGAAAAAAGTTTCGATTCATGGAAGATTGTTCAGTTGGCGAGTTTCACATACCGCCGTTGAGCGAATTTTGCACAGAACCATTTTGGAATGCAATTAAACGCAGTAACGGAGCGAACTGCTGCTGCTGCTGCTGCTGCTCCCTGTCTCTTCTCTCTCGTCCGGCTTCTCTCATTCTATAAACCAATATACATCGCGTATATACATATACATATATATATTCCAGACAATTCATATATAATAATACAAACTCCAAGAAATTCTACCTTTACAGAGAAAACTTGGTCTTTGCTGACGCATTTACATCAGAACTAAATTTATATTTTAACGAGATTTATTCCTCGCGTTAATTAATCGGGATATTTTTTCTTGAATCGTTTTATCGAATTAATACGACTTGTGGAAGATTTCAGTGATTTATTTCGTTCGTGATATGTTATTTTGATTCGCGTCATATCGTCTTTGATGGAGATCATTGTGCGAGCGAGGATACTGGAGAATTTCTCCGGTTAGTTGCGGAGAGAGCGTTTGAGTAAAGAGATCCGCGATGACTATTCAAGGATCGTTTTGATGAAGGGGTTGATACCCGAAGAAGGAATTCCGAAGGGAGGACGTGATGAACATTTTGCGCACAGTGTCTCGATGATGTAACGCGAATCGAGGAAACGAGGGACGATGAGACGAGCGAGTGCGAAGGAGGACGCTCGAATAAATATACGAATGCCGGGGAGGAATAAAAGAAGACCTAGGGGGTCGAAAGAGGGATGAAGAGCACACGGGGATGAGAAGAGGTATGACGGAGGAAAATGGCGGAAGGAATACGACACCAAATCGAAGGTAGACACGCAGCCATGGCGAAGCGCCGCCCCGCGGCGATTCCACAACGGAAATCTTGACGTTGAAAATATTTCCGACTTTGTACATTATTTCCCTATCTCACTCCCTCTCGGGAATAAACGAAAATCTTTCACGGGTGAAAACCCTTGAAACAGGGAAGAAAATAATCGAGACAAATCTCATCTTCCGGAGGATCGCAAAGCCCACGACTCGGTAACTCGAGACCCGATTAAATCAGATTCTAAATGAATAAAACGCGAATCCGAGGGTGGATTTTATACGCCCCCGCAGAGGTTTTCGCGACGATTGATGCCTGCGATTTTTTGACCATTTTTTCACCCGTGCCCTTTTTTCCAGGATATATTTCACGTCGAGAGCCCACTCTCGCGACTACATTTGGAAAGGAAACTCGATCGTCCATGAAATTCCGCGATGTAGCGATGGAAAAACGGGAAAAGGGGGGCGAAAAATATTTTTTTTTTCTGCTTTTGACAGACGCGCGACTTTCCGGTTCTTTTTTTATAGTCAATTTTTTTTTGTTTAGTCCTTTTTCGATGTCTTTTTTTTAACTTCTTTTTTTCTCTCGGGGAGGGACGTAACGCGGATAATAAGGTCGGTTCTCTTTGAATCTTGACGTCGGGTCGTGACATTTTTGACGTTTGCGTTCCTCGACTCCGGTGGTTCGTGGCCGTTTCGTCTCTCGTAATAATTTACCCCATACGTTTTCACGAGGAAACGAAAGTGTCTTTTTGAAGGAGCTGACATTGGTGAGGAGCCGACACCCGAAAGGGGCAATTAGTCGCGAAAGGCGGAGCTGATATAAAGGATTGGCGAGGCGTGGCCGAGACGCCGATTGGTTATCTCTTTCCTTCTCTTTTTCTCTCTCTCTCTCACTCTCGCTCGAGAACGGATGCTGCTCGGGATGCATCTGTGTCTTGACTATCTCCGATTCCATCCGTTTTTGCTCACTTTCTTCAAAACGACGTCGAGGAAATTTCAAAAACCTTCTCATTGATCTACATAATACGCTTCTCGTCTTACGAC
>JAPYYX010004201.1:0-13640 GCA_030522605.1 Cremastinae sp. B BG-2022a | reverse complement strand
ATCTTCCTGGCTTAACTGTGAATGGTATAACGATCCCTTATGTGGATGAAGTGAGGAATCTCGGTGTCATCTTCACCTCAAATCTATCATGGAATCGTCACCTACTATCTATTTCCAAAAAAGTAAATTTCACGCTCCATCGCCTCAGGCATCACGCTCATTCGCTCTCTGTTGAACTGAGACGTTCGTTGGTCACATCATTGATCTTTCCCATCTTTGATTATTGTTGCTTAGTCTACAATGATGTGACTGATGGGCAGGATCTGGCATTGGAGAGACTTCTTAACAAATGTATCAGATTCATTTATGACCTTCCTTGTGATGAACATATTTCTCCCTTCAGAGAGCGATTGTCGTGGCTTCGCGTGAGGCACAGACGTAAATACTTCATGGGTATACAGATCCACAAAATCGTATTTGGTGACGTTCCTTCGTACATTGGAGACTTCTTTACTTCTCCACCTCCATCAAATTACGATACTCGGTCCGCTCCTCAAACTTTCCACATTAAAAAATGCCGAACAACGATCCTGAAAAAGTCCTTTGCGGTTACTTCTGCATATTTCTGGCATTCTCTTCCTTCAGATATCACCACTATTTCCTCTCTTCCGGCCTTCAAAAAACGCTTGTTCTCACACTTATTACTTGAGTCGAACTCGACAGGATGATCTCCGCACTGACTAGGGTTCTGTTGATTAGTGTGTAAGCTGCGGCATGTGATATGCATTGTTGTGTTTAAATTCAAGATTATCCATTATCTTTATAATCTGAGTCATATGTTGCGAGCGTCATGAATGTAAGAACGTATGCCATATAACCAAAAAACCAAATATCAAAAATTAGCGATTAGTTATGCGCTTGTGTTTAGATTATAGGTCTTTGATTTTTGTTTGTCAGTTTTTATTCAGAAATGTTGTTATTGCTTCCTACTTGCATTGCTTTGCTTATATTTAAAACTATTAACTTTCATATGTATTCCATGAGTTTGTTATTTTGTTTGCTTAAGGAATTATTCCATAGCATAATAAACTATTCATTCATTCATTCATCTAATGAATCACTTTTTTTTTGCGAAAAAATGCCGATCATCAGCTGCGGAATTTGTAAGAGATTCGTGGGTAGTGAGGAGGTCATGTTTCTCTGTGAGGCCCATGGTTTTCATTTAAAATGTGTGAGAGAGAAACTCGCGCTTGCCCCGGGAGTTGAGGGCCCGAATGCTGAAAATATCTCCTGCTTCAGTTGTGGAAAATCTCCTGTCGGTGGCACAAAATCTCTGGCAGGAAAAGTCATTACCAGCAGTACAAGGAATCTTGCCGGCGGTTCAAAATCGTCTAGGGCTGTCGACAAAGTCGAAATCAACGTGGCTGAACAACTCTTGGACATTGGTAAGATTGTCAGAGCCCTTGCCGCCAAGGTCAACAGCTTTGAGACAAATACGTAACTGGTACTTGAGGCGTCTACCAAACTTGACTCCTTTGAACACTCGTTGAACGACATAAAAGCGCATGTCTCAGATATCGGCATACAAGTTTCAGCAATTGGAGATCTGCGCTCGGAAGTGCGTGATTGTCTCAGCCAACTTACGGTGGTCGCCAGCCGTCTCGATAAAGCAGAAAAGGCTGTGTCCGACTGTACCCAATCCCTAGATGCTCTTGCTCTCTCCCAGGATGAGCTTGCTAAGGGAGTCGAGGCCCTGGAGTCCCGGTCAACTGTCAACTCGGCCGCGTTAGATTGCACCCACCTCTCTCAACGGGTTCGTCAACTGAAATGCGAACGACACGCTGCTGATATTGCTGTGGGTGGGCTACCGGAGGGCCACATCGATGAACGGGTTTTCCTCAGCTCGTTATTCAATACTATCGGCGTGACTGTTGCTCCCGAACGGATCATTGAAGTGAGATGCATGCGAAGCACCAGAAACAACGGCAGACCGCGCTCGCTCTTTGTTAGGCTTAGTTCCAATGCTCTTCGTAGTCAAATTCTTAGGGCTAAGCGCGTTGAAGGTCTTGTGGAGCGTCACCAGGTGCTCGGGGGGAAGCTGAAGCTGAACCCTGCCCAATTTATGTCAATGAATTCTTGTCGGCGGGAGTATATAAACTGCGGAAAAAAATTTTACGATTTTGTTTATTATATAACAAATAAACTTTATGCAGGATCAAGTTGAATTTTGAGTATGTTGTTCTTTAGGCGATTTGTAACAACTTTTCTTAATGAACTTAAACGCTTAGTTCGCTTGAAATGTGAGAAAAACGAGGTATAAAATTTCGATCCCCCCACCAGCGACAGGACTACCTTAAAAGGTCGGCGCTTGTTTACCCCTATCTCTGTCTCGCTCTCGTATTCTGCGAGCATATCTACAAGATTATTAAGGTTCATATATATCGAGACCGGGCAGAGAAAGATGGATAGAGATCTCCCTATATCCCTCAATCTCTTTCTATACTTCTGTCTCATGCAAGATTTAAAAAAAAATATTTACATGATAGTTAAAAAAAGTTATTGACTCACTATGTATTAACGATTAACTAAAATGCAATCTCATCTGATTTATTGTTGACAAAGTTGAAGATCATAAAATACATATTCAAAATCATTAACTCATCGAAAGATAATGAAAAAAGTAGGCATGATTTTTTAAAAAAAGTTAAATAGTGCATCATACTTAAAAATAAAAGTTTTTTACTTGAAATATACAATGATTAACTAAAATACAATTTTGTACGATTTGTATGGTGCAGACTCGATGAAGAATTTGATGTATTTACGCTGATAATAGTATATTATGTTTTATCGTTTGTTGAAAGTAATTGAAAAAATGAAATCATATGAAGAAAGTTGTGTGGAAAAAATTAAAGAATAATGAAAAGTACGTTTATAATTAATAATATACAGTTTAATCGAAGATACTAACTTGCTATTTTTCATAAAAATCTACATAGGTTTGGTGAATACAATCAGAGATGTAACTCAGTTGGAAAAATTAGAAATTCAAGTTTCCACTTCAATAGCGTGTGGATGCCACACACTAATTTTTTTTCTTTCCACCTTTATCTATTTTCCTTCTTTCTATTATCTCTATTCCTTTCACACTTTTTTCTATCACTTCTTTTCCTCTTTTTTCTCCTTTCTTGCACTATCTTCATTCGCACCACACTTTTTTCCGCGCACGCCTATTTTCGCACGTTTCTCTTTCGCACCGGAAACGAAAGTCCCTATGCTATTTTATTGATTCTTCATAATTTTCGATTATCTACGATTTTTCATATTATTATAATGTTTAATAATTTTCTAATCTTGATAATTTTCAATACTTATCTTTTGGTACTCTGGATGATGTGACAGTATTAACCCTCCGTCGATGTGGGGGGGGGGGGGGGCCGGTTGTATCCGGGCCAAAATTACTTTTCCGAATTCCTCGAAAATTTTACTTTACATTCGTTGAAAAAAATATTAAAGATAAAAATATCCGAAAAATTCCTGTTCGTACTCATAAAGGATATCCTAAAGACAAACTATGAATTTTTTCAGATTTTTCTATCAAGAATTGTGCGCTTGGTAGCGCGCCGCCGAAAACGACCCCCTACATACACTGAAGGTGCTAAAAAACCCTACATAGACGGAGGGTTAGTGATAATATAACTTTAATACACAAATGTTTAATATTTGTTGGACATTTATTGTTGGAAATTAAAAAATTCATATTTTCGTCACTTGTATTGAACGTTTTGCATTATTCAAGTAAAAAACTAACCTTTTGAAACCCAATCCTAAAAGCGGATGCATTAATAAATCTATATTCAAAGATATCTTGTCAATGTCGTCTTCAAGATGACATTTTTAAGAAATCTTCGAAAAGTTACGTTGAAAAGAGCCTTGGAAATAATCCAAAAAAGGAAGTCATAAAGATTGATCTTTTAGTGTAGTATAAAGCAAGACTTTTTCAAGACAACTTATCCCAAAATGAAAAACATTTCATAGAGTATAGTACCTATAAGACTACTTTTTGACATTATTACGATTTATTTCAGAAAACGGATTTAAACGTCTACATCTTACGTAAGAAATCGATAGTAAATCCTTCAGATTTCACATTGCTGTGTAGGTAGCAACATGGTTAGCATTGCCGTTAACTTCACTACCGTCAAAACGTCGGAAAACGTAGAACTTAGCGTCACAGTTAGCGTTAGCACGTTGGCGTTAAAAAAGTCATTAACCCTTAGCGGCCACACTTCACCCAGGCCACATAGCGGCCACAGGTTGTAATGTTACCCCACGTTAGAGAAATTCAATTCTACACGATTTGGAGATGTTTTTAAACTTTCAATTTATCGGGTCATGTTCATCGAATAGTTATTTATAAATTCTAAAGATTAAAGTTGGTTAATTGATAGATGGCGTACTAAAAGTTGTCATGTGGGTAAAAATGGGTGAAAAATGCCTTTTGCAAAAAAAAATTCATAACCCCACCATTTTCCAATGATAAGAGCTAAAATTTAGAGGTGGTCCGTACAAGATAGACCACTACTAGTATGCGAGTATGCGAGTGCACCTGACTTTTCGGTATCAGCTCTCTCTCTCGCTCTCGCCTACTCGCTTAATACCGTATATGTTGGATTGCGGTTGAGAGCTCCCGCGCTAATTTCTGGTGTGCTTAAGCGAGTGTCGCGGCTCAGTACAGGTTTTCATGTGAACAATTGCAAGGCTAGTGAAATCTCGGCTGAGACAATGTCGTGTGCACTTTGTGGATCTCGAGGCAAGAAAACGGGAGGAAGTTTAGGGTGCACCGGTGCTTGCAAAAAGCTGTTCCGTGTTTTCTGTGCAGCAGAAAAGTTCGGCTGCGACCTTTCTGAAGGGGATGCGTCTTCTACCTTTCGATGTGATCCGTGCTCAATGAGTAGGTCGTCTACTACTCCTCGCTCACCTACTTTTAAGGATGTCACTTGTAATTCAAATTCCGAGCACCTAACATCTTTACCAGATCAGGAAGCTGGCTCTCTCTCTCCCTTGCAGATGTTATGGAGAAACTGAATTTACTAGTTAAAACAGGTGCTGAGGCGACTACATCCATCGAGAAGATCCGTAAATCTCAGGTTAAGATGGAAAACAGCATCTCCACTATCATGAAAGATGTCTCTGATCTGTCAGAATCTCAGA
This sequence comes from Cremastinae sp. B BG-2022a, assembly GCA_030522605.1. Lineage (NCBI taxonomy): Eukaryota > Metazoa > Arthropoda > Insecta > Hymenoptera > Ichneumonidae > Cremastinae sp. B BG-2022a. Next base: position 8,486 of record JAPYYX010004201.1, on the reverse strand, counting down.
AACTACTTACGCGCCGAGTGTCGTCGTTGGAGTCGTCGTCTGAAAGTTCGGGGTCTAAACTCGAATTATTGAATGCACGCATTTCTAGTCTTGAGTCTCTTCTTGTGAGCGGAGGGAACGAGCTCACTCTCCTCGAAGGTCAAAACCGTGAGCTGAAGGAATATATCGAAAGCATCGAAAAGCGCTTACTCAATCGGACAGCTTTGAGTCCTACCAACGCACCGAGAGACTCCGTGGGTCAAATTGATAACTCTGACATTGTCATCTCAGAGATTCTTGGCACAATTACGGAGCCCCGAACGGCTGTTGACATGGAATTTGATGCCCTTGGTGCGAGTGATCTTGTATCTGACATCCTGCTAGTTCGTAAACTCGAAAAGAAAAATAGGAGCATTGGACCTGCCGAACGTCCCTCAACTTCCCGATTGGAAAGTTACTCTGCTCTTGTGACGCTCAAATCCGTGCGTGTGCGAGAGTTTGTCATTGACAAGAAGAGAGCGAAGCGCAACTTATCACTCCAGAAGGCGTTTGCGGTCAATACTGCTGGATCAGTCTATGTCAACGAGTACCTTCCCTCGTACGTATACCGCCTGTATCTTTCCACTAAAAACAACGCCAAGGAGTGCGGATACAAATACGTTTGGGACAAACGTGGAACCATTTTTGTACGGCCTACTGACGGAGAATCTTACTTTACTATCTCAAGTGAATCGGACTTTACTAAGTTTCAACCTACTGATCATCAAGCATTGCCCTCAAGACATGGAAGTGACTAAGAAACTAAAAATTGCACAGTTTAATGCGACCTCACTCTCGGGGCATATTGACTTTGTTCGTCAGCACTTTGTTGGAAGCGACGTCCATGTTATTTCTGTAGCCGAAACGTGGCTAGATGACAGTATCTCGGATGAAACCGTCGCCATAAAGGGATATTACTTAGTGCGAAGTGATCGGGAGGGGAAAAAGGGGTGAGGAGTAGCTTGCTTTATCTATAACACGATAGACTCTGATATTCTCGTTGCTTCTCCGAGGAAATTCGCCAATAAGCCAGAGTATCTTATTTTGAAGCTGAGTCCGCCTGATGCACCTCCCTTTTTGTTTGCGTCAGTCTACCGGCGCCCTACATGACTCTTGTTAAATGACTTCTTCGAAGTCTTTGCTGGTTACGCTGTCTCGTTCAGATATGCTGTCCTTGCCGGTCACTTTAATTGTAATTTACTGCGCGATAATCATGAGAGTCGATATTTAACCGACTTGACTGCGTCACTTGGTCTTCACATTGTTCCCTCCGGAGCCACCTTTCATACTTTTTGCTCTGACTCGTTGCTGGGTTTATTTATAGTTGATTCTGCTGATAATGTTATTTCTTTTGAGAAATCCGACAGTCCTTTCATTGCGGGCCATGATCTGTTACAGCTCGAATATAACATTAGTTTGCCGAATATCGAACGTCTCGCCCTGGTTAGACGAACCTATTGCTCTCAAGATGCTTACTTGGGTTCCCTTTCCGGGCTTCTAAACTCCAATTCTCAAGTTAGCACGGTTAATTCTGGTTCGCCTTGTGACATTGACCTCGTAGTACTTGGACTGTCGAATCTCTTGCTAAAGGCTCTTGACTTGCATGCGCCTAAACGCTCTTTTGTGACTAAAAAATATCCGGTTGCGTGGCTTTCGGCGGAGCTGAAGAATCGAATTAAAATCCGGAGAACTCTATTTAAGCAAGCCAAACGCTCGAAAAGTCTCCTCGGTTATGCTATCTATAGAAATTATCGTAAGGCACTAGATGTTGATCTTAAGCGAGCTAAGAGCGACTATCTCGCTGAGACCTTGACTAGGATCGATGAGCCAGCGAAATTACGGAGAGTGTTAGCTCATCATGGACTCACTAAATCGTCCTTTACCTCACCGCTTCACTTCTTTTCTCCGAGTACACTCAACAGATTTCCTCCTCGGTCTCAAAGCCCCCTTGCTGCACCTTGGATCAGCTTTCATCAGTGCTAAACACCAATCCTAGCACCTCTCGGCGATTTACCTTCTCACCTATCTCTCCGGAGGTGTTTACGAGAGTGGTTGCTTCTCTCTCCGCCTCTGCCTTCTCCTTCGGTCCTGATGGGAACTCACTGTTCTGCCTAAAGGCTCCGTTGCCGGTTATATCGTCGACGTTAGTGTGTATCTTTAATAGTTGTTTGACAATCGGATATTTTCCATTGGCGTGGAGGAAGGCTTTTATTAGGCCTCCACTCAAGCTAAGGTTACCGTCATCTCCGTCCGACACGCGTCCAATTGCTAATTTATCAACGATTTCTAAGATTTTTGAGAAAATCCTATACCGGCAAATTACTTCATACTGAGAGCCCTTTAATCTATTAGACTCTCGCTAGTCTGTATTTAGGCCTGGTTTCAGCACGCAATCTGTTTTACTCAAGTTAATTGACACAGTCTGCAGCGCTGTTGACAGTCAGAAACTAACAATACTCATCTTATTTGACTTTAGTAAAGCTTTGATACGATCTCGCATAATCGCCTTTTATTGAAGCTACAATCGCTTGGTTTTGAAGAAGGACCTATACAGCTACTCTTTAATTACTAATCTAATCGTACGCAAGCTGCAGTGGGCGAAGGCGGGGTGATGTCTGAGTGGCTTCCAGTTACGTCAGGAGTCCCACGGGGCTCTGTGCTTGGTCCTTTATTATTTAACTTATGCATTCACGATATTGGTCACTGCTTATCCCACTCTGATCATCCCATCTATGCTGACGACGCGCAGATATTCCTGAGTGTTCCCCCGGCAGAACTGTCTTTGGGTTTAAGAAAAATTAATCATGATGCAGCCGCTATTGGGCGCTATGCCGCCAAAAATGACCTTAAACTCAATCTCGCGAAATCAAAGGTGATGATACTGGGTAGCAGCGCTTTTCTCAGGGACATAGACTTGAAGACTCTGGAGCTTGTCGTTATAACGGTACAGCTCTTCCTTTTGTCACGGAGGCTCGTAATCTTGGAGTTAGTCTAAGCAATAATCTGAGTTGGAAGGGACACGTTGCACTCATCTCGCAAAAATTTAATAGATCCCTCTATTCGCTAAAGCACCATCGAAATTCTCTATCGGAACAACTTACAGTGAAACTCGTAACGTCACTTGTTCTTCTGCATATCGATTATTGTTGCTTATATAGTCTATCTCGGTTGATCTCAATGACAGGCTGCAAGTCCTGGCTAATAACTGCATCAGATTCGTTTTTGACCTTCGGAAGGCGGATCACGTCACTGTCTATCGGCGCAGGTTTGGATGGTTGACGGTGCAGAGTCGCAGGCTTTATTATCTCGGTACACTAATGTACCATGTCGATCGCAATCTCGCGCCAGCTTATATTGCTGAAATGTTTCGAACACCAGATCCTTCCCTCCGTCGATCGACGAGGACTGTGCATGCTTCCAAAGTTTTCCATATACCGAATTATAATACTAATATATTTGCGGACTCTTTACGAATTGCCGGTGCGAAATGTTGGCACTTCCCGCCGATTCCGGTCACTTCTGCTGAAACCCTCTCGTCTTTCATACGTGCTTTGTTCAATCACTTGTTTTCTTCCGATGGTGATTAAATGTTGAATTTCTAGTACCCACATTGTATCTTTCTGTAATTTTTATTTTATTATTATATTACCGTATGTATGTTCTATTTTGTTACTTTTGTCGTGCCGCGACCGGGCGCAATAGCGCAGCATCAGCGCGTTCCTCTTACGATCGATGAACTCGCGTTCATCGAACCTTGTGCCAGCGCATCGATTTCGGCAGACGTGGATGTTTTCGGTTGTTAAAAACCGAAAACCGGGGATTCATGGCCAGTCTTGGACAAACAGCGGACGCGACACTTACTCGCGTAACGGTGTCGAAGCAATAATAAATCTTGCTTGTAATTAGTTATAAATTTATTGGAATAAAATAGTTTATTTTTGTAATAAACAACCGAGTCGGAGTTTAACTCATTTCGGCAACCGAATCCCACAAAAGTTCGCGAATATTCATTCACGGTATTCGCGGGCACAACACTTTGTCACAATGTAACCTATGGCATAAATAAACTATCTATCTATCTACTATAAAAAAACAGTATTCGCCAATTCTTCAAAAACTATATTTATTTTGCAAGACTATAATTCACGTGTATAATCCACGTGTTTATTAACAATGAACACACAAAATTTATTCGGTAAAATTCATATTTGATATTGAAAATAAGTATTGATGTTTGTTGCGCCCTCTCTTGTTTCTTTGTAGCCTCATCTTTCTACGAGCGTAGAGTGACGTTCGGGCCATCTTCTTATTGTATTAGTCGTCAGTCTATGGCCGGTCATTGCACATCCCCGCGATTCAATAATAATTTATCATATTTCTTTGTCAATTAATAAAGCATTCCATTCTCATGTAATATTTCTTGTGCCTACATTCAACCCTATCCTCACTCATAATATAATAAGTTATGGGCCCAGTCATCGTGACTGCGTGGTAATAAAGGGACTGTTAGGTTATAGGCAGGTTAGAAAACGTGGTACGCGGAACACGAGGTCGAAAAAAAGGGCAGCCATATTGGCGCGGAAAAACGTTTTTCTCGTGTGGCAAACTCGCGATCACTAATCGATTTAAGAATCAAAAATGTCCGAAGCGATCTCAACGGGGAACGTTACGAAATTTAATGGCCAAGATTTTCAGAGTTGGAAGTTTCAAATGCGGACATTATTTATGGCGCATAAAATATGTGAAGTGGTTAACAGATCACGTAAAAAGCCGACTGGGGCCGACCAAGCCGCGGAGCGAGAAACGTGGGCGGCGGACGACGCGCGCGTGCAATGTTTCTACTCATCAGCGATCGAGCCAGACCAGCTACGTCCATTACTGGTGTGCTCGACATCTAAGGAGATGTGGGATAGCCTGACAAGAATGCACGAACGGAGATCCGCATCGAGCAAACTAATGCTCATGTCGAAACTTTGCGAGTATAGAATGTCTCCAGGAGACTCGATAACGCAACACGTGGCTAAAGTAAGAAACATGGCGGCGCAACTAGGCGACATTGGCGAACCCGTGTCCGAGACAACAGTGATGGCGAAGGTGCTTGGCAGTTTGACCTCAAAGTATGCAGCATTCCAAACAGCATGGGATACAATGCCGGCGGACATGCACACGCTTGAGAATCTCGAGGATCGATTAATCCGCGAAGAAGACCGATTATTTATCATTGGATGATGAAGCTCCGGGAGCATTCGCAGTGACAAAGAGATCGAGTGCTAAACAGTGGAAAATCGAGTGAAAAACCGAGTGTTCAAGATGATAAAAAGAAACGGTCAGCAAAAGACGAAGAAAAGTGCGTTGTTTCAATTGTCAAGGAAAAGGTCATTATGCTCGGAACTGTAAAAATAAAAAGAAACAAAAGAACGAAAAACGTGATGAAAGTGATTCGCGTGATTTTGCATTCGTCGTTGAGCAAAAGAGCGCGAAAAAGCCAGTGAACGTCGATAACGAGGACAAAAACACGCTCCGTGCCGAATTAATAAAATCGGTGCTAAAAGCTGACAAAAGAGAAGTCTGGCTTACCGACAGTGGCGCGTCAAGACACATCACATACCACCGTGAATGGTTTAGTGAGTATCGCGAGTTATACGATGGTGGAACAGCCTCCCTCGGAGATGAAAAAGAGTGTCGCGTAGCCGGTGAGGGAACAATAAAAATCGAAAGATACGTTGATGGTGCGTGGCATCCGTCAAAAATCGAAAAAGTTCTTCATGTACCAAGCATGAAAAAAAATTTGTTCTCGGTCGGAGTGTGTACCTCAAGAGGTCAAGAAGTACTGTTCTCGGGTGATCGTGTAAAAATATTCGACTCCGGACTGATCATAGCGAACGGAGTGGAACAAGAAAATCTTATTTTTCGTATGCTTTTTCGCGCAAAGTGCGTCGACAACATGAACGAAGCGAGCGTCGCGGAAGAAAATTTACAAATATGGCACGAGAGATTCGGGCATGTAAATGGTCGTGCGATGAGAGAGTTTGTCGAAAAAGGACTAGTAGAAGGCGTCGAAGTACCTAAAAAGGGCGACATTTTTTGTGAAGAGTGTCAAATCGGAAAATCGCACAGACAGGCGTTTAAAAATAAACGAACGCGCGCGAACACGGTACCCGGTGAAGTAATGCACACTGATGTCTGCGGTCCAATGAGTGTCGACTCGTTGGGAGGTGCGCGATTCCTTCTTACATTCAAGGACGATGCCACGAGTTTCCGGCATATTTATTTTTTACGACACGAAAGCGATGTATTCGATAAATTTCGAGTGTTCGACAAACTAATAGAGAATAAATTCGGACGAGTAATGCGCGTACTCAGGTCGGACAACGGAAGAGAATTTCGGAACTAACGAATGGACCAATATCTCGAGTCACGTGGTATCAAACGCAAGTGCACGGCTCCGTACACGCCTGAACAAAACGGCAGGGCGGAACGTGACAATCGCACGATTATCGAGTGTGCCAGAACCATGCTACACGCGAGTGGACTGCCAACTGCTTTATGGGCTGAAGCGTGTAGCACGGCCGTCTATTTGATGAATCGAGCGGGATCTTCAAGTGCAAGAAATCATGCGACTCCTTTCGAACAGTGGATTGGTGTGAAACCAAATTTGAAGCATCTACGCATTTTCGGATCTGAAGCGTTTGTTAACATTCCAAAACAACAAACAACGAAACTCGACGCTCGAGCCAAAAGAATGATTCTAGTGGGATACGAAAGTAATTTGTCCAATTATCGAGTGTACGATCCCGAATCAAAGAAAGTGAAAGTGTCAAGAGATGTTATATTTCGAGAAAAGATTATAAATGCAACTCTATCCGTGAACACCGATCAACAAGAGGAAATACTGTTGCCTAAGGTGGAGAAAGACGCTATTATAGAACCCGATACCGACGAAAATCGAGAGGACGAAGACGAAGACGTTTTTCTACCAGCTGTTGAGGAACCGGAGAACGAAAGACCAGAATTGAACAGAAATACTCCCCGAACCGGCACTGCACACAACCTGAGAGATCGAAAATCTTCGAAGAGACCATCGCGTTGAGAAACAAACGTAGCCGAATGCGACGCCCCGATGACCTTCAATGAGGCGGTCAATAGCAAAGACTCTTCAAAATGGATCAGCGCCATAGAAAAGGAGCTCAGAGCTCATGAAGAAAACAAAACATGGTCACTGGTACAGAGGACACCGACGATGAAGGTAATTGACTCCAGGTAGGTTTTCAGAGTCCTCAACGACGGCGAGGAAAATCCTTCTAGATACAAAGCTCGGTTGTGTGCCAGGGGTTTTATGCAAAGAAAAGGAGTAGATTTCAACGAGACATTTGCTCCCGTCGTTCGTTACGACTCATTGAGAGTGTTATTGGCAATCATCGCGGAAAAGGACTACGAAATGGCTCAATTCGACGTACAAACATCATTCCTGTATGGCAAACTTCATGGATGTGCCGGAGGGTTTCAGCGTGAAAGAACGTGCTAGTGAGAACTTGGTGTGTAAACTCGGAAAGTCCTTATATGGATTTAAACAAGCACCGCGTTGCTAGAACCGCGAGTTCAGTGCTTTTCTAAAAGAGTTTAATTTTCGCAAAACGGATGCGGATCGGTGCATATTCGTCGGAAATGTCGGGAAATCCATTGTATACCTAGCGTTATTTGTGGATGATGGGTTGATCGCGGCGGAATCGAATGCCATTCTCGAGCGCGTGTTACAACACCTCAGCAAATCATTTAAAATCACAACCGGCGATGCAAGCTCTTTTGTCGGTATGCAAATTGAGCGGGATCGAGACGAGAAGATGGTGTTTGTACACCAGAGTGCCTATGCGAAACGGGTGATAAAAAAATTCGATATGAGTGATACGAAGCCGTCGAGTGTACCATCATATCCACATGTAGTCCTACATCCTGTGATAGAAGGGGAAAAAGAGCAAAAAAGAGGTCCGTTTAGAGAGGCTTTCGGGTCTCTGATGTTCCTAGCTATAGTATCGCGCCAAGACATTGCTTATGCGATCAACTCAGTCAGTAGATTCTTAAATAGTCATAATGATGAGCATTGGCGAGCAGTTAAGGATGTGTACCCATTTTGTCACTTCACATACGTTTCGCTGATTTTGAATTCTACTATACAAAAAGTGATTCTGCATCGATTACGATAAAACACCCCCCTTACCCGCCTTTTTAAGGAGATATTTAAGATTTAGTACTGCATTTAACTCCGTGTTATTCGTACCGGAAGTCGATGAAATCGCGCTTTATAGTTAAATAATTAGGACTTCCGTCTCCGGTACGAATGGAACAGGTGCGTGGCAAGTGTGACAGAGTTAAAAAGTGAAGTGTACATGTGGTGGGGCAAGGAAAAAATAGGAAAAGGTCGGAAAGGGAAGAGAGGAAAGAATATAGAAAAGTGTGATATTAAAAAGAGT
>JAPYYX010004196.1:0-15736 GCA_030522605.1 Cremastinae sp. B BG-2022a | reverse complement strand
CTAGTGGCGCCATCGCACCGGCGCGAGGCCGTGCAAATATTTGAGGACCGCCATATTCCTCACTCTGGTACGAGCATCGAGCGAGCACGGACGCATCGGGAAATTCGCCAAGGGGCGATCTGAGAAAATCGGGATCCAGAGAGGAAATCTTGGGACATCAAGGCTTCTCCGAGACGGGAGGACGACTGGGACGGCAGGTCACGGGGCTCGGGAAGAAGGATTGTCGCAGAGATGGAATTTCTGAGGATTCGCGGTGAGTACCCTCGTTTAGATCTCGGGCGAAACGTGCGTCGAACACGCGCGAACAAAGAATCGGGCCTTGCTGATCGGGCCTTGCTGTGTCGCGATCCGCGTGTATCGAAAAATCGTGTTCTCGCGAAGTTCCAGAGTCACGTCGAATAGTTTTTCGTCATCGTTTTCCCCCTTCGTCGAGCCTAGCTCCGAAGAAAACCCATGTAGCCCTTTGATACGGAAATTGCATGCGTAAGAGTGAAATAGAGTCATTGTTACGAAAGAGAGAATCGGTCATATGTTTGGCGATTCTTCTCTACAAAGTAACTCGTAGAATACGCGAACGCGAGCGTATGATAGTGTGCGTGACCGCGTCTCCGAAAACTGGTAAATGTTACAATCGAGTATGAGAGAAAAGGTAAATCGCGTATGAGAGAGCGTGTGAGTGCGGGCGTGAGCGTATGAGTGTGTCGCGTCGCACGAATTATCCCTCCGCCTCCTTCATCCGCGAAAAAGTCGAAATAGAGAATTTTAGAGTTTTTGGCCCTTCTGGCATTGTATTTGAACAAGTCGAGTAAAGTCTGTAAAAGATATGAAATATTTGCTATCGGGAAAGCCGATAGCTGGCGCCCAACACAAAGTTATTATTTTGTACTAGAATTTAATTACATTTTTTTATAATAATAATATTTTTTCTATTGTTTTAACTTTTAAAATAAAGAGGATTTTATTCATTAATTTCCTACCAATTCCCAAAATCGCATCATGGCGAAAACCTCGTCATAATGTATAAAACATGTTTGTCCAAAAAAATCGTAAAAATTGCACATTATATTTGAAAATAAATAAATGTTCTCTTTTTACGTAAAAAGAGTATCTGGGGCACAGATTGACTCAATTATCATGGTGGAAATGTCGTCGATTCGTTTTCGCTTCCGTATTACTTTTGTAAAATTATTCTCAATTATTTTTTTAATATTCCTAGATAGCTCAAAATGCAGCCAGACTGATGGAAAGACTCGAGTGAAAATTCCTTGCAACAATCTCGCGCATAATATCTTGAGATCCTCGCCGAGTCAACGAGCTCTCAAGTGGACTCGCGACCACGTGTGTAAACTTCAAGCCTCCTTTTTTACCAGGAATAGCGGCATTTCAACTTTATTGAAATATTTTTATTATGCTCATGAATACCGAGGAATCATTGTTCTGCACGAAATTCAGAATTGCATGATGAATATTGTATAATCAGAATAATTATAGATTTTTTAAGGAGACACTGAAAAAAATTAGATCGTGATTGAAAATTCTCGACAATATTTTTCAAGGTGATTCAATTTTTTTGCTATCCAACGATTTTAAACTTTCTACCATATTTCATCAATTTTTTAAGTCATTTAAAATAATTTACAAAAAGTGTTTGATCGCGCTCGTTAAACGTTTTGGCTATATATTTTTGCCGAGATTTTTCTCGAATGCACAGACAGGTGTATGCAATATTTGCAGGACAAGCATCGAGACAATATTTCCTCTTGACGAGCGAAGTCTTCGCATGAGCGAAGAAAAAAGCGTTCTTCGCTCTTGTCTCGTTCTTCATCTTGTCGACAACGAGCGACGATGACGAAGACCTCTCGATGGTGAGTTTTCTGTTTGCGACACGGAGCATGCATCTCTTCCCCCCTCGAGAAATCCACCAGCAGCTTCTTGTACCGATATTTGGAAAAGGAAAAAAACGTAGCGGTTGATAATTATCCTCAAGAGTCTTGACCGGATAAAGCACCCGGAGATCGTAAAACTTCCGGGTCTTTTGACGCATCTTCCGGAGGCGGAAAAAGAATAAATTTCCCCATGCATCTGTCAAATTCGGACTATCATGGCGCCGGATATCCGGATAAATCGGTTCGCGATTGTGATGTTGGCTGGAAAAATTGATATTTAATTAGGTAAGCCGCGAGCAGGAATAGTGAATAATTCATGAAAAAAATAGAGATCTGTAGAGGGAGGAGAAAAGATTTTACAAAGGGATAAGAGCAGATGGTCGACGAGACGAGAACGCTAATGTGTCTGGCTTAATGTCGTCGGGATAGGAGCCTTTTGTATTTTCACCATTGTGAGTCTGCGATTTCGTTTTTGCGCCTCTCTCGTTCCTGTTCACGCGAAAATGGATCTCGCGGAGAGATCGACGCTGCTTTACCACCTGGAATTCTCGGGAGATCAATTTAAAAAAAAATTCAATCGAGTCTTAGAATTTTCCGTTCTTTTCCTCATGAAAAATAAAGCGAATAAAAAATTGGCTTCCCTCATCTCTTTGCTTTGCTCTTATATACATATCTAATTTCCAGGACCCCCCTTCGAGCTCTCTGCGCGACCTTACAAGCTCCCCGCGCGATCCTCTCTCTAGAGGATGTTTTTCTACCTCGTAATATATATTTCTATACGTATTAAACGCGAGCCCGTGTCAAGAGGTGAAGGCTCACCGCGGCCTTGGAGAAAACACCGTGAACACGATTTTTCCTCTCTCTTTCTCTTTCTTAGCTCGTACGTAGACGCACACACGTTTATCCGGGGAATGCGAGTGATACGTTCACGAGAGCAGAGGATATCGGTACGAAGACCACCCGATGCCCCGTAAATATACCGTTTTTCTCCTTCGTCTCTCAATCTCATCTTCCTCCCCTTTGCCCTTTTTTTCTTCTGCATGGGCATAATAAGCGACGATGTCATAAACGTGTATTTATTCATAGATACTCCTTGAAAACTCCACTTCGAATCAAATAAATCACTCAGTCCTCCTCGCAGGGTGCTCGTCCGAGAAAAGTGAAATGACTTCTCGTACAAAGTGTAACGCGCGCTCTCCATTTCTCTCTCGAATCCATCATCCTCGATCAATCCGAAAAAATATCTTATGAACGATTTAAAGTCCTCATATACATATGCTGGACACTTTTCAACCAATCCTGAACGCTGGATTTGTTGTTTTCAGTGAAACGTCAGAGACGATGAATTCCAAAATCGTCCGATCTAGTCCTGTCAGAGTTTTGATGAATGCGTTTTTATGATTCATCTCTCTCTCTCGATCTCCCTTTCTCTCGTCTGCTCTTGATGTCTTATGATTTATCGATCGTTTTTTCCACGACTCAATTATTCATAGAAAGCTCATTCCTCGCACGCTTAGCGACGAAACGTAAACGGGGATGAATTTACGAGCGTAGCGTCTCGTTCGGCACCCCGTTCGTTCGCTGCTAATTGTCTCGTTACACGGGAATATAATCGAGGCGATTGCCGCCTCGACGATACTCGCGCGATAATGCCCGAGTGTTTGTCGGCTCGCTGTTTTTCCTGGCTACCATACTCCGGAGGAAATGAACTTGGAGGAACAACTTTTTGCCCGGGAACGTGGCGAAGCTTCTGTTCCAATCCCCGTATATACTCGCACGTACTCTCTCTCTCTCATATTCGTGCGTTCTCTCCTTGTGCTGGTGTCAGACTTTTTCTCCGATCGTTAATACGGCTGACGGCATTATGCTTTATGGACGCTCTTTGCGCGATCTCCTTCGCGTTATCCTCGACTTGTATCTCTCGGTTGTCATCGTCCTCTCTCGATCGTCTCCCTCTGTCTCTACTCTCCTTTTTCCCCTTTTTCCCAACGCCTTTTACTTCCACTGTCATCATATCGTGCGAACGTTAATAAAAATTAAGCACCCGAAGATGCAGATCCCATAAATGGATAAAGAGATTTTAATCGACGTCCGGGCGTAGATACTCGAGAGTAAATCAAATCTCGAATCATTTTCTCTGTTCCTTTTCTACTGCATATGGGAGAGCGAAAATTTTTATTTTTTGTTCAAATTACTTCATCCTCGCCGGGGGATAAAAATTTTTCCTCGAGCGTTTTTACTCATTTTTTTTTTAGAAACGCTCTGCGTACAGCGATCAGAAGCACGTTCGGAAAATTCGCACGGGAGGAAGGCCCATTAAAATGCTAAAGACCTCGGCACCGATCGAAGCCCCACGATTCTATCGAGAAACATCGTCGACTCGAAATACACTCTCGTATACACTTACAATTTATTTATAAAGTATACATTTTGTACACAATGGCAGATTGCCAGCTAGACCAAAACGCACATTCGACGTGTTCTCTCAAATTTTCAGTCTCATTTTACGAAAAAATTAAGTAAATAAATAAAACAAAGATAGTGCAAAAATGTTCTAAAAACAAAAAAACTGCATAAACATTAATTCAATAAACTGCTAAAGCAAAATTTTAAACTTAAACTTGACCAAAAATATTTGTCGAGAATGAGAAACACTTTTCGATCCAATTTCGTTCGAATAAAAGATTTGAAATTTAAACTATCAATGTATGAAATTTCATACACTGCTCGTGGTATGACTAATGTGCATTTTTGTATTCGTATACGCACTGAAGGAAAGAAATTCAGTGGAGAGGGAAGGGAGAAGAGAAAAAAAGAGAGAGAAGGAAATGGTTGAAAGGAGGAAGATGGAAAAGGATGATGCTGAGGGAGGATTTGTGAGAGCGCGGGGTGATTGCCGTGGTCGGTGAAGCTGCTGCGGTGCCCCACGTTCATTACCGATCGCGCCATTAATCTGCAGCGAGCCAGCAGGCAAGGGAGTAGCAAACTGGGCCTCAACCGGCAGCAACCCGGTTCACTCTCTCTCTTTCTTTCTTGCTCTTCCTGTTCCTCTCGTCTTTTCTCGGTGCATCGGATCCTTCAAAGTCCGAGAGGCAGAGAGAGAAAGAAAATGGCAGAAAAAGATAACACGAGAAAGAGAGAAAGAGATGAAAAGAAAGAGAGAGAAGGAAAAAGCAGTAAATATCGCTCGAGATACGATCTCCGAAGTCTCTTCACGGTCGTCTCCTCGTCTCTCGCGGCTAATATATATTTTTATTTACACACACGTGTATACTCGTACACACGTGCGTTTCGCACAATTTTTTTCGAATTTTTTTTGTTTTTATAAAATGCGTAATTTTCGTTTTTTATGAATGGAAGCAGCCAGTTTTTGTGCTTGGATTTTATCGACGCGCGCACAACTCTATATCATGTATAGGTATACGATCGTGATAGTCGTACAACAACGTAGATTAATGAAAATATTTTTTATCAAATTATTTTTTTGTATATTTCTAATATAGAAATCGTCTGATAAACATCAAAAATATTACAAAAATTATATACTTTAAATATATCAATCGAAATATATTTCAAATTATAGAAATAAAAATATTTTTTGTGAAATTATTTTCGAAAAAAATCGCCATATTTTCGATGACCTCGTATGTTTATAAAAAATCGTTTAAATTTCAATAGGAACGTGCGTGAACGTGTACAAGAGTTGATTCGTTCTTGATACGTCTCTTTCTTAACGTCGAAACGAGTTGTAGGTCGTGGTCTCACTCTTGTATGCCCAAGTATAATGTACGTTGTACCAGGCTGTAATTAGATATCCCTGGAAATACGTCAGGTGTTGCTGGTCAGTCAGCCACAGGAGATCGCAATTTGAGAGTGACATTATAGAATCCGTTCTCGTGACCGCAGCATTACAGTCAACTTTTCTCTCTCTCTCTCTCTCTCTCTCTCTCTCTCTCTCTCTCTCTCTCTCTGTCTCTGCACAAAAAAACTTTTTAATTCGACCCTTCAGAACAAGAAACATTTTTTTCGTGTGCGATATAAAATAACATTTAAATACATATGCCCAATATTGGAAAAAAAACTAAATTCAAAATCGTACATACTTCGAGATTTTTAAAATTACTGATTTTACAAGCAAACTTCGAATTTGGATTCATCGGGTCGAAATACATAAGTAACATATATACATTGTCTGTATAGAACAAAAATTTGTTGTATGTTGATAACAGCAGTTTTTAGTTATTTTTAAAATGGTTGTTTTCAATTTACACGAAATTTTGGAGGTGTCTGATTCAAAAGGACCTCGGATTCAAATTTATTGTGACAAAGTACATCGAGATGTGGGTCTAGTCCCAAGTACTGGCCACTTTCTTCAATTCATCAAAATTGCATTTATACAATGTAAAAAAAAAATATTCAGTTTTTGTAGTTTTTGGTTCTCTTCTTTTTTGATAATTTACGTGATTAGTGTATTTTAGAAGTGGGGAATTATTTGATTTTGATTCTCGATTTTAATTTCTAAAGTAACATACTAAGTAAATACAAAATTTAATACGTATTCGCCTCGGTAGCGCAGTAGGCAGCGCGTAAGTCTCATAATCTTAAGGTCGTGAGTTCGATCCTCACCCGGGGCATTAATTTTTCTACTATTTTTCTTGATTAATCAATAAATAAAAATGGGCAGTCTTTTACATTCGTTACGCCTACAAACATTTTTGTTTTTATTTATATCTCCAATATTACTTTTAATTTATTTTTTCAGCTTAATATAGCCAGTCTTCAAACTCTGAAGGTGGCTGGATTAAAATGTGCAAAGAATGACATTGAGAAAAAAATATATATATGTATATATAAATGGAGAATATAAAAAAGATTAAGAAAAAGAAAAGCTCATCAGGGTCACGTCAGGAGAGATAGTGCACGAAGTAGCAGAACGTTTTGCAACTTCTGTATACGAAAGGAATAACAAGCGAGCGGCAATTAAATCGCTACCGACAATAATTAATTCATGGCGTAGGCGCCTCAAGTCCGAGAATTGGAAAAAGGTACGAGCAAACTGCCTTCTTTCTCCCTTTTTCTCCTCTCCCCTTTTCTCCTTGTTTCCACTCTTGTTTTATTCTTTTTCGAAGTATAAGATTTTTTTACCGAGCCTCCTCGTGCTCTGGAATTATTAACCTATTTGCATCTTAATGGAACAACCGCACGTCGTAATTTCTTCGCGGACTTCCCTCTCACCGTGACCAGTACATTAAAAAAAAAGAAAAACAACAATAACAAAAAATGTTTTACGAAATCAACCAAACGTTGTCAGTTTTATCTTTTGTCAACTGTATGAATTGTGAGA
The DNA here is from genome assembly GCA_030522605.1 of Cremastinae sp. B BG-2022a. Taxonomy (NCBI): domain Eukaryota; kingdom Metazoa; phylum Arthropoda; class Insecta; order Hymenoptera; family Ichneumonidae; species Cremastinae sp. B BG-2022a. Next base: position 8,506 of record JAPYYX010004196.1, on the reverse strand, counting down.
TTTACTTTTAAAGTTGAAAACAATTTGGAGTTATTTTCTCACAAAAAAAAATTAATTTTTCATATTTCAGTTCTACTTGATGAATACACATCAGTTGAATTTTTCGATTTTAGTTTTTCCTTCTTTTTGAAGCAACAAAATTCGACAGACATTCGTAAATTTACGTTTTATATTCGGCAGCTCGTAGAGTTGAGAAGTTGAAGAGGCCAACTCGGAAATAGAAATATTCTAGAGTTAAAAAATTTTAAGTGAGGGAAGAAATGAGAAAGAGATCCATTAAAAATTTTCGAGGAAACGAAAAATGTTCGAGCGTGCATTAAAGATCTGGCTCGTTTTTGCGCACTCGTCGAGGTGCGCTCTTGCTCATCTATTTTCGGAGAGGTCAGAGGCTGAGGTCGGTCTATCAGCCTGGTCAGCCTCCCACGAGATCCTCTGGCCTCGCTCCAACTTTCTTTCCCTCTGCGTCTCTTTCCTCCCACACGCACGTGCCACACATAAAATCACGTGCGAGAGAATATTCCCTGTATTTCAAAAGACAGTTTCTTGTTATTGTTTTTTCTCTTTTCGTTTCTTCTCGCATTTTTTAATCTTTTTGCTCTCTAGGCCTCCAAAATGGGAGCGCCATCTAGATTGGCGCTTATCGAGAAATATGCAGCCTGGGATTCGAAGGAGAATGCAGAAAAAGAGGGAAGATAAGAACCCACGCTTTCGGGTTGAAAAAGCTCTAAATATATCCCAATGTACAGAAGGAATTAAAATACATTCTTCATAAAATTATTTAGACAATTTTTAAGTATGAATTGGTTTACTTTTTTCTTCGTTTATTTCCTGATATTTAAATCATTCTTAAACATATGGTCTTTAAAAATAGAAAAATATTATTAAATCTGCGTGATGCACCTATTACATGTTATTCATCGTCCCTGTAATTTGCAAGATTATTATTTTTTGATAAGTACTCAAGGCCCTAAAAAATATTTAAAACACCAAAAAGTATTTTATGAATGCTTAAATGCTAATGAAACAATTTTTGGCTAACCCTTGTCATTCGTTTATAAGAATTGTGTATTTTTCTCTCTCGTAAATAATTGAGCTAGACAAATTGAGCCTCGAAAATCATTTTGTTATCAATTTCGGCTGCCAAGAAAAATCCCTCGAAAATAATAACCGGTGAACAGTAGTATCCCAGTGTTTATATAAATGCATACTTTTATTACCGTTATAAGCATAGACGGAGATTTTATCGGATACGCGTTGGAAGGTAGAAAATTGCGTATGCGCAAATTTCTTGAATATTATCCAGCACATGGAGATTATGTAGGTGTGAAAATAATCGTCTTGGTAGTCGTTAAGATATCACGTATACTCGTAATTTACTGCAATTGGCTTTCCTCATTTTTTTCCTCCCCTCGGTATAGAGGCCCCCCTTTTTCCCCTTTATCTCCGATCGCGAATAATTTGCATTTCGTTGGTTGCACTTTTTACAATTCTCCCAGTCGGTCTCTCTTTCTCCCGATATTTGCTCTCATTCGATCGCGAGATTCGAATAAGCGTATAGACAAATGTATAACGAATCCATTGGACATATTTTCACGGGACGGGAATGTGAGCGAAGCTGGCGCGAGGCCAGGAGAAAGAAGGAAAAAAAGAGAGAGGGAGAGAGAAAGGTTCTGGCGTGGGTGATGCGGATAGACGAGCAAAAAGCTCTGGCAAATAAGAAAGAGAGAAGAGAGAGAAAGAGAAGTGACCCGAACGGTACGATCGTTTCGTTTACTCTGTCGCTTAACTCCCTCGACCTCTTCCTCTCTTTCTTTCTCGTCGTATATGTATATATTCGTCTTTCGTATCCTCTATCCAACTCTCGCATTATTCATCCTCGTCTTTGAGCATTTCTTCTCGCGCCTCTCTCACCCAATCTTTCCCTTCCTCAGCCCCCTTTTCCACTGTTGTACACAAAATCTTCTCAAAATATCTCCCTCCGTCTACTGACCTGGCTCACGAGCCATTTGACCCTCTCTAAAAAACCCACCGATAAAATTTGACTAAACTTTTATCCTCGAAAGAAATTTTTTAATCATCGTTTTAATTGGGAAAAAGAGAGTGTCGTGTAGCTTTTTACAGGCTCGTTAATTCATGCATGGATTCGTTGATCCTCGAGGAAATAAAAGGCGAGAGGAGAAAGAATAAAAAATGAAAATAATTAAAGTAACAAATCGATCGTGAGGGTTTGTAAATAGCGGGCTTTCAAGCGCACGCACCGACATACGCGGTGGTTTTTCTCTCTTTTGTAAATAAAAGACGCGTACGCGCCGCTCTCGTACTGGAAATACGGAAATTAGCGCGATTAGTCGTCGAGCTAATTTCCTCGATTTACAAACTCTCCTAAGTCCCCCGACGCTTCGAGCCTGGCGTATATATACGTTTGAAAGAAAAGAATTTCTTCACAGCGGAGATTCACGGTGGATTATATACGACGATTTCTCTCGAGTTAACGTCGATAGAAATCGAAATCGATCGATCGACCGATCGATCGTTTCGTCTCGTTTCTATCTCTCTTTTTCCTTCTCCCTCCATCTCTCTCTGGTAGCGAAGTCGCGGGTCAAACGGATAGTGCAATTTCATCGTAATGTATCCCAACACGATTTTCCTCTCCTTTTTGTCCTTTTTTTTTCTTTCCTCCTTTTGCCTCTCCTTTCGTCCTGGTGTCCGCTGAATCGATGCGTTCGATTCTCTGCGGTAAGACCGATGCGATTCCATCCACCGGGATATTGCCTCTCGATCTAGAACGAGGATAACGATCGATCGTTTCCGTCCGTTATATCGCTCTCCTTCTCTCTCTCTCTCTCTCTCTCTCTCTCTCGATCTTCTCGGATAAATTTGTACCCAGTCCCGCGAGACAGAGAGATCGCAAAAAATCCTTCTTCTGCCCTTTTCTGGCCTCTCTTCTCTCATTCTTCTCTCTTTCTTCAGTAAAATGTGTGTACGCGTATATTTAATCTCTTCACGCCTCACCTCGCCGCTTCTGTATGATTATCGACATATGCGCTCCTCCGATGAGGTGAGAAATGATGGAAATTTCAAGCCTTTATGGCCGAACATGCTCCTTTATTCAATGCGGTGGGTCGACCTCTTTTTTTCTCGATCTATATTATATATTGTTTAATAGTTATGTTTTTTGGATTTCATCGTCTGAATAAAATTAGGAAAGATGTATAATATTTTTTATTCGACTAAAGTTTATTTCAGTTCGTTTTCATATAAAATCTCATCTGTAAGTGTGGAAGAATTTTCTCGAAGTCAGTATTCAATGATAATTATATTTCACGTGGATTTTCGCATAACAAGCGCGCATTTTTTTCTCCCTTTTGGCAGCGGTTCGAGTAAACAATTTAGCGCGAGAGGCATTTACGTGAGGATTCCATTTGAATTTATAAATGGACCGAAACGAAAAATCGGAGAACGTAATTTCGTAATTTTATCGTGAAGCCAATTGGGTCGAGAGAAAAAATTCTTCAACCGCAAATAACGAGTTGAGCGATTCAGAAGTATTTTTGTGAAGTTCCTCATGAAAATGAAGAATACTTTTTCGGACAATGCAAATCGTACTTGGTCAAAAAAATGGAAAGTTCGTTGACTCTTCTCGAATTACGTGGTCGAAATTGGCACGTTTCTCACCGCGAAGCTCGCAAACTTTTGCTCGGAAGAAAATTTTACTCTCTCTTTTTCGCTTTCTCGTGGTTTCGGCTTTCTTATATGCCTTTTGCCGAGAGGTGCACGCGGGCAAGATAATAAAATAACCCTCGCGACGTCTACACTTGTACCAAAAATAAAGTGGCCAACGTAAATACACAATTCACCAGTGGCAATTGACAGGAATTAATTTTCATGGCGCGAGCGTGAAAACGCGCCGGGCTCACGATGACGGGCAAACGATTATTTACGATTGTCATAAAATTTCGTGAATGGAGACGTCGGCGCTGTTGATGCAGGTGCATTTCGCGGGACGTCGTTTAAAAAATGCGAAACGTTTGGACGGAGGCGTGAGAATGAAAGTTTCATGAAATTTAAATAATTTTCATGAAAAAATATTAATTAACCGAGTCAATGTTTAATTCTCATTAAAATGATAATATTTGCATCAACAAAAAACTCGAAATGATACCTGAATGCAAAATATAATGAAGAAAAATGTTACAAGTTTGAATTTCATTTTTTTAATCTTATATAATTTTCAGTTATTTTTTATTCAAGAATCCAGGAATTCATTCTTCGAGCAGAAAAGAATGCAAAAGGTATTCAACTTCGTAACGACGAAAGGGAAAAGTGTTCAGAGGACTTTTAGGAACGAAGATACACGGCTATAATGTATTTTTTACTGGCAATATTGAGGGATAATAAACGAGGCTGGAGACGCGACATAATACGAGGAACAGACATATTGTAGATGGAAGAGACGGAGCTTGCCGGAGTATTAAACGTCCGAAGTATGAGCGTATGATATTACGGAAGGTTGCCTGGAGGTAACGCCTGAACTCCTCCTCCATCGCTCCACCTTCGCATCTCACCTCACTTAGTAGTTGCATATACCACCTGCAACAGGAGCAATAACCAGCAGCTCCAGCTTGAGTAAAAAGCACATTATTCGACTCCTTCTCATCTCTTTTTCTTTCTTCCTCTTCCTTCTCATTTTCCACCTTTTCTTCTCATTTAATATCATTTTTTCTTCGTTTTGTTCTCGTTATAGTTCTCTTCCTCGTTCTATTCGTATGGTTTCTTCTTCGTTCTTTATTTGTCTCCTTCGTCCTCGGCAAGGAAGAGTCTCGCGATTTCGAGCGCAAAATTCCTTCGGCGGATTTCTTTCCGAAGACGCGTGGGCAGGGCATGAAATATTGCGGCGCGATCGACATTTCGCACAAGTGTCCAGCCAGAGACAAGGAAACGAAAAATGAGAAAAAAAGAAGAAAACGCCGAGCCAATATCCGCTCGAAGGGGACTCGCGTGCTGCGATAATTAATTCACGGTGTTCGGGTCCAGGTAACGCTCGCACGAAATAGACGCGTTATCTTTTCTGGTAATTATTTTCTCGCAGACTTGGAACGCGTGATTTATAAAAAGCACTAAATTTACAAATAATTAGTGTACTTTTGTGAATAACGAGGAATGCACAAATTTAAGCAACACTTAATTTCATATCTTCAGTGCTCTCGAAGAAAGTTGAAAAAAATACAAAGTCAGAGGAGAATCGTAAAGGTGTAAAAAAAAAGAAAATTCTCCTCCCTAATGAAGGAATCGTCTGCAATTAAAAAGACTGCGCCGATCAATGAAGGTCCGGAATCTTCGAGGATAGAGGCAGAAAAAAGGGGACTTGGGAAGAGAGAAAAAAGAAGTTAAAATTCCATTAAAGGACGAAGGAGACATTTGCGTCTTTCTGACAGCGAGAGGGCCCAGGATTCAACCTTTCCTCTTCCCGTCAATGAATATATTCCCTGGGAGGAAACTCGATTTGCAGACGTTTGTGCGCTTTCGTACGAACCCGGGGGAAAGAGAAGGAGAGATAGAGCTCTTCGATCGTGGCTCCCGGGGGCCACGTCGCGGAAAGTAATTACAATAATGAATGTTTATTTTCGCAATCAGCTCATCCGCGCGGTAGGTAGACGTGCGCGGCTTTAGCTGAGTTTCTCCAACCCTCAGGCACGCTGGTGGTCGCGAGATCTTTCTCTTTTTCTCCTCTTCCTTTCTTTCTCTCCCTCTCTCTTTCTTTATCTTCCTCGCAATTCTTTAAGTATCCAAACTATATCGCAAGAACAGGCTCTTGTCATTCGGAGCACGATTTCTCATCGAATCGCTTTCCGACCTTTTATCTCGCTCCCGCTCTCCACTATTTCCATTCCGATTTTCTTCCTTTTATTGCTCCTCGATCCTTTTCTAGATCGAGAAAGAATTCGAAACGTCTAAATTTTCGTCGGACGGGAGAGAACTCCGAAAAACGTATTGCCAAGTATTTCGTGCGAAAATGGAGATTCATAAATGCGACGAGATTCGAAAGAGGGATAATGGCACGAAAGAGCAAAAGTCGTAGCAATGAGAATTGTTTAAAGGTATACAATATTCGCATCGCGAAAAAGTTCCGAGGTTGAGCAAACGCCTGTACGGTAGTGAACCTTTGCACTACACTGCGCTCCAACCAGTTGCAAGAAAGTTTTCTATGTACACCGTGTCTGAAAAGCAAAGCTCAACATTTTCCTGCGAATACTTAGAAATGTATTTAAAAATCAAAATCTTCAATAAACACACCGATCTATTCTTAAATATCAATACTTATTCGAAAAATTTCGTACGATATCTATATCTATCCGAACGAAAATTAATCGGTCCCAAATCGTTTTTTAATTTCTAAAACAACGAGGAAAAAAACAAATGTTTTAACTAAACTCGAATTTTAACTCAATCTGCAAAAATCGTAGACACAATCAAAATTAATAATGATAAATCACATAAATTTAAGTCGGATCAAACATTTTATAATTCAATTTCTACAATTAGATATATGCCCCATCTTTTTCATCGACACCCGGTACGTTTTTGTATAGAGTTTGTATAGGTGCATCGGTGTAGATGTATGTACGCTGGGTAAGGAGGTTGGCAATAATCTGTACACCGATAGAGAGAAGAAGTTGTGCCCTGGAGAGTCTGTGTCCGCGCGCGAGGTCGGGGTGAACGCCCAACGTTCTTTAAAGAGAGCACGAGCCTATGCGCGATATCCCGATGTGTACACCTCGCCCTGAGCAGCTTCTTTCCGATATAATATATCCGAGACCGAGAGAATGCATTCTCCACGTGTACACTCACCTCGAACACATGTGAACAAGCTCTGATATTATTTCAACAAAAATTTTGACGCAAGTTCATTCAAGAAAAGGAAAATAAAAATTTTTTAAATCCAAAACTTGATACTTTATAATTATGAGCAATTATTTTTATTGATTAAAAAAAATTGGTCACTTTTGTATCGTTCCAATGTCTAAATTATGGAATAAAAATTTGATTTCGTATTAATTATAAATTATAAGGTTTCAAATTTAGTGAGAAAGAGTTGATTAAATTACCTTCGTTAAGAATTTAAGAAGACGATAAAAATTAATATGCGAGAAGAATATTGTTTTTTGAGATCCCGAGATTGGATCACGAAACGGTAAGACGCCGAGGATGAAAGATAAAAAGAGGTAAGAGCACGATAGTGCTGAACGATCGATCACTGCATTACGTAAGCCCGAGTGATTTTCGTGGATGAGCGAACGAGAACGCGTGTGCAGGTCGCGTTGCATCTGGTAAGTATCTGGACCAGTCCGAGCGAGATTCTTGTGCCTCCCTTCGAGGAAAGAAAATCTTGCTCGCGGGAGAAGAAAATAAAATAAAAAAATTAAGATATGACTTTTGACTCCCGAGCTTATATTTTTTGTTGCTCTTCTTCCAACAGCATAGAAGTTACTTGGATCGAAGATTGAATACGATCAACTTTGTCAGGAACGTCGAAGGAGAAAATCTCCAGAAAGAAAAATTAAATCGATTTAAATATTGACTTGAAGCTTTTTGAATTTCTTAGCCAGAAAAGTATTGAAAGAAATATCGCTTAAAATGAGATACACAAAATGAAAATATGTTAGAAATTAAAAATTGACACTTGACTCTCGAGTTAATTTTTTTTCAAGCGTAAAAGTATGAAAAGGACACGACCGACTTTTGCCAAGAAAGCGACATATGCTCAGCGTGGACCGTACGGGAAATTTAACAGAATCCGCATGTCCAGATATATTTAATCACTCGAGTGCTGATACCTTCCCCTTCTCCCTTTTTCCTCTCTCTTTTTCTTTTTCTCGGTGCAAGGATGCAAGAATAACGTTTTTCCGTTCATATCCCGGACCACGCGAGCTCAACACACTTTACAGTTATAACGGCAAAAGATCATTGTTCAGCCCTTTGTGAGCGACGAATGGCCATTATATTTCATATTGGCAACGAACTTGTCACGATCCTCGCCGGTGACAAATGCCATTGCCATCCGAACGATGAATAATCGTAAATGAGAATTCTATAAACGGTGACGCACAATTAATTCGCGACTGAGATATCATGTATTAAAAAATGTCATGTGCTAAATTGATATTCGTTAAAATGGAATCATCTTTTTTCATTCTCTTGGATTAAAATTTTGTTCCCAGTTTTTCTTACGTTCCAAGTGGACTGAGCATTTAAGAGCAATCACAACCCTAAAAGTTACTAGATTTCGTAGGTCCCGGATTTCTCTCTCAAAATCGGATAATTAATCTTGAAAAAATTACAGTATATTCCTTTCGATCCCAAGAATTTGCCTCTGGTCCGAATTTTCATGAGAATTTAATCATTAATTAAGCAACCGACAGTCGTAGACCCGTGGTCGATGTAGAGTTCCGGCGGTCCCACAAGTTAAGCTGCATTAGGCGCGGCCAATACTTGGATGGGTGACCGC
>JAPYYX010004195.1:0-16439 GCA_030522605.1 Cremastinae sp. B BG-2022a | reverse complement strand
ATTAAAATCTTAAAATTTATCAAAATTAATTTTTCAAAAATTGCAAAAAGGGGCCCCGCCCCATGTTTATACGGCACCCAGCTATTGAACTACCTTAAGTACCTCATTTTGCCCCCCCTCGCCCCCATTATTCGAGAAGAATTTTAAAAAAATATAATAATTATTATTTATTTTCTTTTTTTTCATTCTTCTTCATAAATTGACAAGTAAGGAATTCGAAAAAAATTCTCCCAACACGAAATAATACATTAGAATAAATTTCGATTATTTATTTTCAATAATCTAACATAAAAAAAATAAGGAAAATGATGAAAATATAAACATTTTTTTTATAATTAATGAAATAATGTTTTCTCGAATTTCCATGAGAGGCATCATCTTCCAGCATATGAGTCGTGAAACGGCCGGAGATGAAGCAGCGCTGAAAAAATGTTGTTTTCCTCTCTTCCGTTCTTCCCTTTTGTACATTTCATATCGCGTCCTGTGTACTCTGTTCGCCACTTGAAGTTTCGCGGTAAAATGCACACTCAAGTAAATTCTTGTTAGACACAAGTCGAGTAAGAGAAAGGCAGAATTTTACTCCACGGACTAACTCAGGTAGAAATTTTCCTCCGCAAAATGAGCTACGTTGATTCAAAGACGAGGACATTCTCTGTGCGAGGATACGCCGTAAACAAATTTGTCACACGTGCGCGCGACTTCACAGAGAATTCTTACGAGAGAATATTTGCCAGGAAATATTTACGAGCGAATATTTTCCAGGGAATATTTCGTATAGAAACTTCCGGTTCGAGTACTCTTTCGAGACACTCGTGACAAATTGTAAATATCAGTAGTACTTTTTACCAAAAAGATTTTCGTTAATTGCGGGTAAAGTTTAGAAAAAGTATGATATACAACGCGATAGGCAATCATTTTTTTTTTTCATGAAAAGTGTATTTTCGGTAAAAACGGTTTCGTTGTCGGGCTCAGGTTCAGTCTGAGATTTTATGCAAATAACGAAGAGATAGAAGGTACGTGTAAGGGGATAATGGGAGTGAAACGAGTAAGAGAGAAAGAGTGAGAGAGAGAGAGTCGCACATACTAGCTTTTCTGCCATTAAGCCACAGCGATACGAGAATATCGCAGCGAGTTTCGAGTGCGGGGTTGAATCACTTGTGCCAATACGAAACAGAAAGCTCTTTCTCGACGTCTCTCTCTCTCTCGCTCTCTGCTCCTCTCTACAGTCAGAGCGGAGGCCTCGCACTCAGACGACCCGAGCGCACAGACCCTCTCGAGGCACGAATAAATTTGATCGGCAAACAATTAACGCCCGAGCCATTAATTCGACGAGTGAGCGAGAGCGATGAAATGAGAGAGAGAGAGAGCGAGAGACGAGAAGACCGGTATAAGCCTCGAACGAAGAAAAATGGAACGTGGAGTCGATCTCGCTGATGGTCTTGCGAGCGATTGTTTGCCAGCTCGAAACTCGCCAACACGTTTTCCTCTCTTTTCTCTGTTCCTCATCCCCCTCCTCCTTCTCCCCGCCTCATCCTCCTCGTTTATACCACCCACTACTCTCCGAATGTTTGCTTCGCTCGATTCTTTCGAGCATCCTGGAAATATATACGCTCGAAATAAAATTCAACACAGACTGGTTGCATGTTCTTATTCACTGTCAAGAATCCGTGCGATTGTTTTTCCTCTCTCATTCTGGTGTGTACACGCGGACGGACTTTTATCGCCTCGTCCTGACTTTTCCCGCATACGGTTCCTACGCCTGACTCGTCTTTCATTCTGTCCGACCATTTCAAATACTTTTCCGCACATTTATTCTTATATATGTTACGTCCTGCAGCAGCAAAAAAATAAGAGCTTAGAAAATCATATTTTTTTCCATTGTTTTTCTAATTTCTTTTATAGCAGATTCAAAAGTGTATCATTTTTTTAAAGATTTTATCTCGCAGTGCTTCAATAAAACGATAAAATATGATCTACATAATTACATTGTAAGATTAAATCAAAATATGATTAACGAGGAGAGTCCTTAATAATTATTAACTTATATAATTTAATTATATAGTACGGCAAAATGGGGTACCCCAAAAATTTGGTGAAAATTTATAATATTTCAAATTTTGATAAAATTTAATATCTAATAGAGTCTTTTATTTGCTAAGAACATTGTATATGGTGATTTAAAAACATATTTAAATAAAAATCAATTAACATATAGCAGATCGAAAGAGAACATTTTCTTTGGTAATGAAATAAATTAAAACAAAAATTTAAATAAATCATCAATTAATTACTTGAAATAAGACGTAAAAGCTAATAATAAATTAACAAATTATGAAAAAAATATTTTTTTGTACTTTTTGGAGATGTACCCCATTTTGACCGCTAACAAAATCTTTTTCTCATTCAAATTTTATTTCAGCTGAAAATTTTATTTCTTTCCTTTGATTGTGATTAAAACACAAAAGATTCAGTATATTTAGACCCTTGGAATCGGAAATTTTTCTTAAGTACCCCATCCCCCCCCCCACCCTATAGTTATATAATATAATATGAAACCGACAGTCGTGGACCCGTGGTCGATGTTGAGTTTCGGCGGTCCCACAAGTTAAGCTGCATTAGGCGCGGCCAATACTTGGATGGGTGACCGCTTAACTTTCATCGGCTCTAACGTGTTAGCACTGAGCGGAAGGTTGTTTTTCTGGGTTTTTCGAGGTTTGATAACTTCGCGGGTTTTCTGCAGTTTTCCCGTGCCCATGTGCAAACATGTGCGAATGCGATACAGGTTAGGACGGAAGTCGGCTGCAGACGCAAAAGGGGGGGGGGGGGATAAAGGCTGGTAAAACGGAAGGTTGTAGATCAGGCAGAATTGTGAGTCGGCTGTAAAAATCCAAAAAGGATATACAGGATAATCAATACTACTACTATAATATAATATGGCAATTAAAATCAATAAATAAATAATCAATAAAATAGATATATTTTGTAAAATAAAAAATATCATGCACTTTCGTATACGGTTTTTATAAAAACGAAAAGCTGGCAACATCAATAAAATATAAATTGAACATTTATTCTGACAGCGGGGTCAGATTCTTGAATCAAAGCCTGCAATAAATCTCAAGATTGTGTTCTTGCATTACGGCGGAGGAATAGAAAAATCTTATCGCGGGGACGAATGTTTTCGTTGGAAAGTAGACGAGCTTTTAGGAATTGAAATTCGAGGAAAAGCGACAGAGATTGAAAGAGGGTTGACCGGGAAGCTTTTCCGCGGTAATACCGCACAAATAAAGAGCCTTGAGAAAACGATTTCGCGAAAAGTAAGGAAAAAGCAAGGAAAAGAAAAAAGAAAGAGAGAAATGGGGAAGAAACAATATTCATGCGGGAAATTTATTGTAAATTACGAGTAAAACGTTTTCTCATCGCCTTTGATGGTATCATCTGTGGATTTGAGAATAATTTAATCATAGCGTTATACTCAAGGTTTGTTGCCGACGACCCTCTTTGCGACTTACTCGAAGCAGTTCTCTTTCTCAATAACTCAAATTCTCCCCGTGATTTCAATTATTCGCTTAATTAAAATCCTCATTAAATTAAAGCTCAATATATTGGGGAGAACGAATAAAGTCGGCAATCGCCGAAAAGAATTAAAGTAACAATTAACGAAAAATGAAATAAAAAGATGAATAAGGATTTGAGGGTAAGAAGTTTAATTGATTTTGCAAATTGTAAGCAATAAAGGATGTAAATTCGAAGGGAATATAATTAAAGTATATTTACTCGTTATATTGGTGGAGTAATAATTATGGAGCCAGGTACCGTACTGCAAATTAATAATTACGCAGTGGGATGACAATTTGAAAATGACAACTCGAACGGAAGGAATCATTGATTGAATTGGAGGGGATGAGCGACGGAAATTGGTGCTCGGAAAAACGGCGTATGCACGAGATTCAAAAAGATTTGATAAAAAATAATTTTTTATATTTAATGAGCTTAACAGTTACTGAACTGAATTTAGAATTAATATTACAATAGATACATATGGGTCACTCTATGTCAAATCACCAAATTTCAAAAAATTTTAATTTTTGACTGATTGTGAGTCGAATTTTTAATATTTTTTTATACTCTGTACGTATCAAAATATGCCTAACCCTGTATTTTAAGCGCTTCATTTTCAAAAGCCTCAGAGTTATAAGTTTCCGAAAATCGCAAAAAAATAACGAAATGGTAATTTTCTAATATTTATATTTCCTGATTAAATTATCGTAATCACGTTTTTCCGGTGGCTATATTCTTCGTTTTGCAATGTATTTTTTGAAAAAAAAAAAAAATTTACGAATTTATCATCGAGGGAGATTTATTTCCTATTTCTTCTTAGTTTTTACGTCCAGTCAGATGGGCGGCTCGTCGACGAATAGATTGATCGATTGAAATGGATAGGACATAAGCGTACTATCCATTTATAATTGTGCTTTCGTTTCCTCTCACTCGGGCAGCTCCTCGCAAACACGCACAAATAAAAAATTATTTGCAATTTTAAGTCACACTGCAGTTTATAATTCTTAATAAATCTTGAGAAGGCTAAATAAATTCCAAAGAAATTGAAAAATCATTGATACGCGAATGAGCGATTGAATTCGTGAGAAAAAGTGAGCGACAGTCAAAGCTTCGATTAAAATAATTCTTTATTATTTATATAGGGTTAACAGACGAAGGAATAATATACGATGGCGACGCGCAGTATACCGGAAGAAATACGCGAAGAACCGAGTGAGCATCCGTTCTTTTCGCTATATATACAAGAAATAAGAGCAACGAATTTCGGAGCTCGAAACACTGTGTTTTACCACTCGAGCGTTCGAGTTTCGTGCTAGTGAAGCGGATATGTACACACGGACTCTCGTCCGTTTCCTTCCCAACAACGATTTACAGCCATCTGATTTTATCCCTGAACCACTTGACGGCACAACGAGAGACCGAAAAAGAGTGAGAGAGAGAGAAAAGAAGAAAACGAAACGATATGTGCTACCCCGCCGGAGCCACTCTCCAGGATAGAAAAGAAGGATCTGGCAGCTTCTTATTTACGAGCAACGAAATCCCAACAAAAAAGTTTAAAAAAATCTCTCTTCTCCGCGACTTTGATAATTTGTTATTTATTTCTCAAAAGTTCTTCTCATCCGGGTTTCAGCCTCTGACGATGGGCTTTTTCCGTTTTCGAAAATCGCAAAATTTTATTTACTTTGCAAATTCAGGATTAATTTTTATGACGAGTAAATAATTTTGATTACATCAACGAGAGCTAGAAAATTTGACAAATAATTATATTCTAATCGTAATTACAGAGAAAAAGTTTGAGACCGGAGTAAAAAAAGCGCATTAAAGAAAAAAAATGTAGTCGTGAAAAATGACGCGATTAAAAGTTTCAATTAAAAGTTAAAGTTGAAAATTAAAACTTTCCCATTTTCAAAAATCGAATGGGCCATATCAAATCGACAAATAGTTGGAATCGACCCCTTCCGATTTGGATGAATTTTGGTGGGATTTTGGTGGGAAATTTTCTTTCATCATGAAACAAAGTTCTACCAAAGGGAAACATGTTTTTTAAAGTTATGGAAAATTCAAAATTTCGCTATTTTTCCGATTTTTCTAGTGTTTTTTTAGTGTCTCGGGAGCTATTGCAGCGATACAAAAAAAACTTTAAAGAGGCTATGAAAAACGATAAATTTCAAGAAAAAGTTTTAGAAATTGACAAATTTATAAGACTTCAAATTTTTTAAAATCGTTGGAGTTGACTATCGACATTAAATTTTCAGCTCAAATTTTTTCATATTGCAGCCTTTACATATCTATAGAAATCCTGGAATTTGGAGAATGGTGTTTTTTGATTTTTCAAAAATATGAATTTTTAAAAAATTTTACTTTTTATTTTTGGATATATATTTGAAAAAACAAAAAACACCATTCTGAAAATTTCAGGGTTTCTTCAGATGTGTGACAGGTGTATTACAAAAATATTTGAGCGCAAAATTTAATGTCGATAGTCCATTTTGATGACCTTGAAAACTTGAAAATTTTGTAAATTTGGCATATCTCATTTTTTTTTTCGAAATATATAGTTTTTTGATAGCTCAAAATATTCCTTTTAAAGATTCTTTTTCGTAGCTACAATAGTTTCCGAGGTATCCAAAAAATAAATTTGAAAAATAGAAAAAACAGCAAAATTTTGAGTTTTGAAAAATTAAAAAAAATTTTTTTTTTTATTTCTATCCCTTGGTAGAACTTTGTTTTATGATGAAAGAAAACTTCCCTCCAAATTTCATCCAAATCTGAAAGGTTCGATTCCAACCATTTGTCGAATTGATACGGAATTACCCGAATGCATAATTTTGTTTACTTTGCAAAATTCAGGATTAATTTTCATGACTAGTAAATAATTTCATTTACGTCATAGAGAGTTATAAAATTTGACAAGTATAATTTTATTCTAATCGTAATTACAGAGAAAAAGTTTAAGACCGGAGTAAAAAAAGCGCACAAAAGAAAATAAATATAAAGTCGTGAAACATGACGCGATTAAAAATTTTAATTAAAAGTTAAAGTTAAAAATTAAAAAATTTCCAAAAATCGCATGCAACATTTCATTTACTTTGCAAATTCAGGGTTAATTTTCATGACGAGTAAATAATTTTATTTACATCATCGAGAGTTAGAAAATTTGATAAATGTCTGTGTTCTAATCGTAATTACAGAGAAAAAGTTTGAGACCGGAGTGAAGAAAACGCATAAAAGAAAATAAATGTAAAGTCATGAAAAATGAAGTTAAAATTAAAAATGGAAAGTTTTCAAGAATCGCGTACACTTTATTTACTTTGCAAATTCAGGATTGATTTTTATGATTATTATTTACATCATCGCGATTTAGAAAATTTGACAAGTGATTGTATTCTAATCGCAATTACAGCGAAAAAGTTTGAGATCAGAGTAAAGAAAGCGCATAAAAGGAACTAAATAGAATCGTGAAAAAATGATGCGATTAAAAGTTGAAATGCCCTCGAAACGAAACGAAGCTTGGTGCATGAAATAAGAATCTGCGGGAAACGCTCTGGCCCTTTATCGGTGAGCTTTTCACCATCCGAGAAGTCTCTGCGTCAAGGAGCGTTATTCGAATGACAAGGGCGAACAGCCGAATAAAATCGGCAATACTCGCCAACTTTTCAGGTTAAACCAAGCGCCGTTATAGCTCTCGATCTCCTTCCTTCCTTCCTTCCTGCTTCCTTTTCTGACTTTCGCTGCCTCGCGCGAAACGTTGACGTCGACTCTATTAACGACCAGCAACGATAAAGGCAGTCTTCTCTCCTCCGTTTTTTTACTCTCCTCTATTTCGTAGTCAAACATTTGCCTCTTGAAATGCGGAAAATTCAACGAGAGTAAAAAAGGCAAAAACTCCTCGCTGAAATATAAAATTCAACGTTCTCATATGCAAATACGCTTTTGCCTATTAGCAGGAACGCTTAATGCAAATATTCTCGAAGGTCTCGATAGTTCAGAGAATTCCGATCGTTTGGGAACATCGAGAGAGCGTGCAACTTTTAACCTCAAAAGAAAAAAAAGAAAATCCCATGAAAATTCTCGTCTCGTGTCCTCGAAAAATCTCGTTAAAAATATATACGTTTCGTCGTGAAAATTCTCTTCGGTCCTGAGATTTTTGTTTTCTTTTCTTGTTTTTTGTCTCTACGATTGCCAAAAGGTGTCCCCGGGATCGCGATGACGTTTCCCGCCACGTTTCTTGGCCGAGATCCGGATTCTCACGATTCATCTGGAAAATTGTGAGTTTCCTGCAATCTCTCGTGAGTTAACTTTTTTATCCATGACATATATACGCAAGAAGCGAGAGCGTTTGAAATCTTTGCTATTTAGTTCAAGCCAAATTGGCGTTGATCTCGAATTGTTTCCACCTTTTTTCTTTTTTTTTTCTTTTCATTTTAATTCGAGAAATTGCTCGTCAGTCTGTTCGCTGCGGTTAAAACGAGGAAAAGAGCGAGAGACGTTCACGTCGAGGGTAATATAACGTTTATTTAAAAATAAAGGCGTTCGCTCGGTGCGTGATACGATGTCGGGATAACAACGCGAAATCGCCTCTCGTAAGAGACTAATGGCCGCCATGAATCGAGGTTACGGTACACGTCGTTGTCAGAATCTCTCGTAACTGAGATACTCCGGGCATAGCGAGAGAATGAAAATAACTCGAGGGGCCGGGAGGTATTACAGATGAGGGGGAGAAAAAGAGAGAGAGAGAAAATCGTCCCATCTACGAGGTTACACCCTTGATAGCAATGGATCGTACACAGCACGTCAAAAGTTCCAAGCAACTCTTTCATCGCGGTGGAGAATTTTCCAATCTCAAAATTCACTGGGGATAAAAATTATTTTTTCAGAAAAAGAAGGGGATGAAAATTTCCGAGAGCTCGGGTAGCTGATTTTCCGTAAAAATGGGATGGAATGAACGTCAGAAAAAATGAGCAGAGAGAAAGAGAGAGAGAAAGAGAAATGAGGGCTGGAAAAAGGGGAAAAGTGGATAAGGGATGAAAAAGAGAGAGCAAGGTCGTCTTCGGTCCGGGTCAAGAGGACGGATTTCAGGGGGTTGGTGGAAGATACGCCTTCTCTCTCCTCCATTCCCCGAGGCTTCCTCACTTTTTCTATATATTTTTCTTTTTCTCTCAAAATCTCACTCTTTCTCTCTCTCTGGTGGTATTTTTCTTCTAGACCGTCGACAGATCCGAGTTTGCCGCAGCCTTCATCACTCATAGAATCTTCGCCCGCTATCTTTTCGTGTGTGCGCGGTTGCCGCCGAGGAAGCGCCAATGTCGAGACTTCAGAGGTGGAAGAAAACGGTGCAAATAATGTACAGGGTGCATAAAATATCATAAAGAATCGAGAAACGGATTTTTCTGGTGAATTTCGAGGCGGAAAGTCCTGTGGATTGCTTTTTGATTCCCGATGTATCTGTGCTGCCCAAATAATCGAAATGAGTGTCGAGTTACCAGCAATTAAGAATGTTGACTACTCACTGCTCTATCCAAAAGTTAAATATTTTATTGAATTTTATCGAAATTGATAAATACTCACATTCATGTTGTATCAACGTTAATGTGAAAATAAGTTTCGTATTTGTAAATGTTAATGATAAAAAAAATCGTAAATTGTAAAAAAAATTTAATAATAATAAATTTTCATAAAAATTTACAAGTGAGGATTAAAACTGTTGGATGTTTTAGTCAAACTTGATAACGCTAAAATCTCGATAGTGGAAAATGTTTTACTTTTCAGAAAACGATGAAAACTACGTCTTTTTTATTCATTTTCTAAACCACATACTTCCTAAACGTATTGAAAAAATTGCACAAACCTTTTTTCATATTTTTTGCACCATTTTTTGAAAAAAAAAAAAATAATAATAATTGCGATTTTACTTCAATTTCCATAGGCCGCGTGTAATTTGTGAATTCTAATTTCTCAGTAACCAGCTTCATAATCGTCGTTAAATTTGTACACGATCTCTTAAATACTTCACACAAAAACATAGCAAATTTTCAGAATTGTATCATCATTCGACGTTTGTGGCGCTTGTTTTGTCGGAAAATGCTCTAAAACTGTTTTAATCTTCCGTGACGTTTCGTGACTTTTTGATTATACTCACATGAAGACACCCTGTACAATGTTGCACCGTAATACGCGCTATAAGCGTGCGCCCGACGGGTAAACTCGCGAGTCTCATCCCTGGTGCACGGAGAAGAGAAAAATGTCCCGAGGGCACGCTGAATCGATGAGTTTGCATTAAACATCACCTCGGGCTTTTCCGCCTCGTGCCCTTCTCATTCTTCTTGCTTTTTCCCTCCGTGCCTCGCGCCTTTCCTCTTTTATATATATATATCCTCCTCCCTTCTCGCTGCGAATCTCTGTGTACATCTTCCACGCGTACCCCCATTATCGATCTCATCTAACGCTCTGTGTGTCTGTGTATGTACGTACACCAGTCTGTACATCTTCCAGGAACTCCTTTTCTTTCGATTTTTCACCTTTCTCCCGAGCTACAGCTGTTTCTCCCCGGAGAATATACAATCCCGCCTTTTATTTGTACGGATTTTCCGACTCACGCTCTTGATATCGATGACGTCTTATTTCCCTCTCAGCACCCATCTGCGGACATTTCAGCTCCTGAATTTTCCACCCACATTTTTCCTCACTTTTTATTCAGATAATTATCGCATGATCGTCCGAAATTTCTTACGGTACAGTTGTTTAATATCCGATTTTCTTATAGTATACACATCTTGAACTTATAAATTCATTTGTTCTGACACTAGGAAAAATTCATATTACTGAATTTTCCACCCACATTTTTTCTCACAATTTCATTTAGATAATATAATCATCGTATGATTTTCCAAAATTTTCTATTTCAGTTCCTGAGTTTTCCACCCACATTTTTTCTCACTTTTTATTCAGATAATTATCGCATGATCGTCCGAAATTTCCTACGGTACAGTTGTTTAATATCCGATATTCTACGTTTACGTGTGTATATATTTTACTGCAGCATACGCACCTTGAACTATAAATTCATTTGTTCTGACATTAGGAAAAATTTATAATACTGAATTTCCCACTCACATTTTTTCTCACAATTTTATTCAGATAATCATCGTATGATTGTCCAAGGTTTTCTACAGTATAGTTGTTTAATATCTGATTTCCTACGTTGCTATATTTATATTGTTTATTATTCAATATACCACTCTGAACTAAATTCATTTTTTCTGCCATCAGGAAAAATATAAATTACTGAATTTTCCATTCACAAAATTTTTCTCACCTTCTTATTTAGATAATCATCGTATGATTATCCAAAATTTTTCATAGTATAGTTGTTTAACATTTGATTTCCTACGTTTATAACTGTCTCATTCCACGTCAAATCAACAGATTTTAAAGTTATAAGTTAAGAAAAAAACGGTAAAAAAAATTTTTTCTGAATTTTCTATGTTTTTCGAAAATTACATTTCAAAACGAAGAAAATAGCGACCGGTCAAACGTGATTACGACAATTTAATCAGGAGATATGATAACTAGAAAATTACCATGTTACTATTTTTTTGCAATTTTCAAAACTTTATAACTCCGTGGCTTTTGAAAATTAAAGGCTTAAAATACGGGGCTATGCATATTTTGATGTGTACAAAAAATATAAAAAATTCACCTGAATCAAAAAATACGATTTTTGAAATCCGTTGATTTGACGTGGAATGACCCATACATGTATATTTTTTATTATTCAACATACACACCATGAATTAAATTCATTTGGTCCACCATCGGGAAAAACATAAAAAAATGAAGTTAAGCTCAAGTCCTGAAAAGAGAAAAGTTGCGGGGAAAGAATGAAGAAAATAAGAGAAACCGGTCTGACTACATTCGCTCTCTTACCACTGTGAAAAATCCATCGACGTTCGCAATTTTATGCGCGCGGACCAATGTATCGTATTCGTTGCACGTCGTTGGAGAAAACGAATGCACATTGTTAGAAGACGGAAAAACAAGGTATCAGGAAGGGGTGGAAAAAGTGTCACTCCGCGAAAAAGAAAAAAAGAATCGATAGGCGAAAAGAGGGAGAGGAAAATTTTCGCAATCCTTTATCCCTGACAGAAACACGCCTCGCCGAGTCTCCGCAATAACAGCATCATTTCTTTTTTCAACGGGACGCATCGGCCACTTTCCTCCCCTGCTCGAAGGATTCCGCTCACGAAAGACCGATAGAATTTGAGATCGACGAGCAACCCAGAGCGGAAACACACTCTTTTGAAAAAAAGAAATAAACAAACAATTTTTATCGTAGCAATCGCGTGCGGAAAAAAATAGAAAGAAATAAGTCTTAAAAAAATGTCTAGAGTATCAGAGATTCCATATATTGTACATATTGAAAAATTTTAACGTTTTCGATACAGGATAAGGAGGGAGGGATGGATGGAGGGGGGAGGGGGCAAAATGGAGTGCCCGAAAAATTTGTTAAAAATTTTCAGTATTTCAAAATTTGATCAAAATTAATGTCAAATAGTTTTTTCTTTCCTAAAGACATTATATTTGGTGATTTGAAAAACACATTTGAACAAAAATTAAAATTCAGAATCAATTAACATAGCAGATAGAAAAAGATAATTTCCTTTGGGAATGAGACACATTTTACCCTACAATCGTACACTTAACACACACATACAATGCAGCTTCACCACAAATACTAATGAAAACGTTTAAAGATTTCGGACAGAATAGTAATAACAAATAAATAACCAAGGCGTACGTGTTATTGAACGTTAAATATTTTTTATCGCAAGAGCATAAAAAGTCTGAAATCCAAAAGCAATTATTCCCGCGACAATTGTGCGGAGAGAAAATAAAATTTTGCATCGAAATAGAGTGGAATTTCGTTTCTTGAGAATTGGAAGTGGAATAGAATCGTGGCTTGCATTCGATCGGCAAAGTATCGGACTTCGGTGGAGGCGAAACGATAAGTGTACGTTCGTCGTAAAAAGGCGTTTGCAGGTATTGTCGATCGTGTAGGAAAACGAGACTGCGTTCTGTGCCTCCATCGTACGCGCTTGGTATGCGACCGGCTCTGCGACATCCTGCCAGGCTGCTAATACCTCCGCCTTCCCGGAACTCCTGCAAGACTTCACGACGCGCGCACACATTTACACACACACAAAGTTGTACAGCCTCGGAACACACCAGTCGAATGAACCGTGACACTCTATGCATATTAAGAGCAGGCTCTTCTCCCTTTATTCTTTGCCGAGTCGGACCAGATCCATGCGGAAGAACAAAATACTACTTTTGAAAGTCTTACTTTTTTTTTCTTTGTTTTTCAAGAAAACTTCGGAAATTTGTCTTGAGGCATATCACCATGGAGGCATATTTTTTGTTACTTTTTGGAAAGATTTTAGGGTGTGGAGTTCTAAATCGCAAATGATGATAAAATTCTGAAAGTTTGCTATGTTTTTGTGTGAAATATTTGAGAGATCGTGTACAAATTTTACGACGATTAGAAAGCTGGTTACTGAGAAATTAGAATTCACAAATTACGCGTGGCCTGTGGAAACTGTAGTAAAATGGCAATTATTTTTTTACAATTTTTTTGTTGCAAAAAACGGTGCTAAAAATATGAAAAAAATCACTCTCGAGGAAAAACATACCAGAAGCATTGTGTAATTTTGTCAATACATTTAAGAAGGATGTGTTTTAGAAAATGAATGACAAAAAAAGAAGGACGTAGTTTTCATCGTTTTTTGAAAAGTAAAACAGTTTCCACTATCGAGATTTTAGCGTTATCAAGTTTGCCCAAAACATCCAAAAGTTAATCCTCACTTATAAATTTTTATTAAAATTATTAATAGTACATTGTTTATCAAGGAGGCAAAATGGGACTTTTGACTCCGAGCGCGCGAGGCTACGACTCGTACCGAAAACATCGCGCGAGGTGTCAAAAGTCTTGCCCCCGTGATACACACGATACTTTATATACCTAAACCACGTTTCCGAGTTTTAGGTGTGAAGCTCCTGGTAGGGTTCAGGCATGAAGCTCGTGAAGGGTTCCAGGAGCGAAACCCCGGTAGGGGGATTGTGGGGGGGAGCGAAGCCCCCCCACTGTCATAAACGAACATTAAAAGAATTAAATAATTAACATTAAAAAAAAACTTTAATCATTGGAGGTATGCCAGAGAACTCATCTTGCGATATTTTTCGTTATCATTCACTTTCGATATCACTTAAAAAGGTAACAAAGTTTCGTAACGATGAAAGAAAAAAATTCCATGAATTTATTGAGTTACTCTGTCCCGTCCCGAAAACATCAGCCGAAAACTGGCTTGACGCTGATGAACGACGCATGAGATGACGCAAATTGCGTGAGAAGAGCGCATGCGCTTGAGAAGAACGCATGCGCGTGAGAAGAACGCATGCGGGTGAGAAGACTCTTGGACCACAACAAGTGTGGATCTTCTCACGCGCATGTGCAGAGTACGAGAAAACAGCACTTGTTAGTCCTAGGACTAAAAAGTTCCCCCCACCACCTTTTTACGTCGGTAGATGCGAAAAGTTCAACTTTGGGAACCGTAAACACGCTCGAAAATGCGAGGAAAACGTGGTTGCGGTATATAAAATTTATTATTAAATTTTTTTTTACAATTTACGATTTTTTTATCATTAACATGCATAAATACGAAAATTAACGTTGTTACAATACAAATGTGAGTATTTATCAATTCCAATAAAATTCAGTAAAATTCAACTTTTGGATGGGGCGGTAGTCAACATCCTTAAATTATATTTGTCTCGCGTGAATGCGATTAATTATAAAACGATGAATATATTGGTAAAATATACTCAAGAAAATTAGAAGTCACGCGTTTGAGAAGAACGAGTGTGAGAAATTTCGTTCAGGTCGCTCGACTTATTCACTTCGACATCATCACTTTGCCTGGTTGATTGATCGTGCAAATTCGTCGTCGTATCTTACCCGAGATTTTTCCGTGGAGTTTCCTTCGTCGTACGACTGCCGCCACCTTTCACTTTATGTAAATTTAATTAAACGTATACATATATACTTATACATACTATGTACCATCAGACTGAAGGGAAACAAACGGAGGGAAGACGTCGATTAAATCGTTAAACTCGAACCTTCCGCCCCACCAGACATCGACTTCCAGCACTCGGCTCATTTACGATCTTTCAATAATTCACGATGCCTCTTTTATTCACACTACTCTCCTTGACTCTTGTGCACACACCTGGGGTACATAACATTTGATTCTTAAACAAGATTTACAAAGCATAAAGAATAATGTACTTTTTACGATATGACTTCTTTATTAAAACTCGTTTTACATTTTTTCAAATACATAATACACGATATAATATGTTTCATTACTTTTTTCAACACTTCTTTTCAATCTTTCAATTTTTTAAAAGTTTCCATGTTTTTTGTTTTTATTCTACATGTAAATAATATTTTTAGTATTTTTCAGAGTACTCAATTAACATTATTTTTATAATATTTTCTGGAAAATATAAAAGTTTTACATTTTTTTTAAATCAATAAACTTTTTTATGATTTGCAATGATTAATTTGTTCTTCTCTTCTCTAATTTATACATATACTAGCAGGTTTTAGTGGCTCGGCCGTTTCGCGGCCTCGCTTTGATTGTTTTACAAAGTCATTCGTTTGTTTTCAGCTGTCATGTTTTCATGACAAATTTCGTGACATATTTAAGGTAGAAATTTTTAATTTTCCGATGGACTTTTTAAAATTTTTCTTTGATAGAAACCTTCTAGAGATAATAACGAACAAAATATTAACCCTGCGCGGATCATATGAATTTTGCTAGCACCACGTCTCTTTCATCTTGCAGCTTATATCTTACATATTTAAAAAGAAAAAAATCTGAAAAAATTCTCGAAGACTCTCCACTGCTCATATGTCAATGTTGAATATTTTTTTTAGCGATTAAATTTTTTTGGTCGTTTAAAAAATTTAAAATATATTTAACGGGGAAAATTCGCTCGGGTCGAAAAAGACCCATATGATCCGCGCAGGGTTAAAAAATGATCCCCATCGGTCCAGTCGTTCGGGAGTGATGAACCGAACATGAATTTTTTTTTGAAATTTTCATACAAAATTAATGTTTGAATTTTTTAATTTTCCGATGGACTTTTTAAAATTTTTCTTGCATAGAAACCTTCTAGAGATAATTACGAACAAAACAAAAAAAATTCATCCAGATCGGTCCAGGCGTTCCGAATTGATGAGGTTGCATACATGCGGCAGGTCATTTTTATATAGAAATATAGATATAGATATATAGATGTATATTTTCAGGAATGTAACGTTTTGGTATGTGGACTTTTATGGACTGTATTTTATAATCCATTTTCAAAGTACTGATTTCCCATAATGCAACCAATCATAAACGAGCGCAAGTAATACTTAATTATATTGTAAAAATATTTGATGTTTGTATATCAAATCCCTTTTGCAATCAATTTAAAAAGAAAGTAGGATTTAACTTTAAG
The DNA here is from genome assembly GCA_030522605.1 of Cremastinae sp. B BG-2022a. Taxonomy (NCBI): domain Eukaryota; kingdom Metazoa; phylum Arthropoda; class Insecta; order Hymenoptera; family Ichneumonidae; species Cremastinae sp. B BG-2022a. Next base: position 311 of record JAPYYX010004195.1, on the reverse strand, counting down.
GGGTTATAGGCCAGTCTAGAGCTCTCAAAAAAGGCCTAATTTTGACAATTTTATCTGGGAGTAAGAGAAAAGGAATCGAAGTTCTCTTTTTTAGGTTTCATTATACATGTATTTATGTGTATAAATAAATTTTTATATCGACATTTTCATATAGAATAACGGCTATAAGACGAATCTTTGGAATCACCTTTTTTAAGAGGGCCTCTACGGGTGACTGTAATTATAGGAACTCATGCTATTTGAAACAAAAAGAAGAACGGGATTTTAATCTACATAAGACTTGCTAGTAAAGTACGTATGCTTTTAGATTT
>JAPYYX010004190.1:0-11778 GCA_030522605.1 Cremastinae sp. B BG-2022a | reverse complement strand
CTCAAATTTGGCACAAGGATTTTTTAGCGGTTTCCAAACACGTCTACAAAATTTGAACTTTTTCTTACTATTTTAAAAATAGGTATAATTCCTCCTTAAACCCTTGGAATCGGAAAACTTTCGCAAGTACCCCATTTTGCCACCCTCTACCCTATATATCGATATCACAAATTTAAATTAACATGTTGAGAAATATACTTGTAAATAGATTGTTTAAATAAATTAGACATTTGTTATGGAGCGAATTTTGCATAAATAACAATGGTTCCAGAAATTTTCATCGAAGGTAAAAAAAAATGGAAATTTAGGTGATTTAAGTGTTGTTTGGATATCACAAGTTCTTTTATCTCGTCCATTAGCATCATTATTTTTTATTATCGAAATCGCCTCGTCCAAGTGCACGTTTAAGCGGCAGCAGAACTTTTTAGCGAATTGTTCGAAAATCTTGGGAGTGAGTGAGACGGAAAAAGAGCTGGATGGGTTAGGAGACGAGTAGAAAAATTGGAGGAAGATAACGGAGTTCGGAGATGTAGTCGAGGCAAAAAAAGGGAGAAAGAGGAAGAAAACAGACGCATACACTAAGCCGCCCAATCAATGAATGGACCGCCGGGGCAGACAATTCCTCTGTGTTACAAAAGAGCGAGCGACATTTTTTCCTTCCACGTTCTCCTTTTTCTCCTTTTTCGGGCTTTACAGTTTCATTACCGGTAATAATGCAAATGAAAAAGAAATCTCGGAGTCGTTCCAACGGGCGCGGTTCGCGACGAAGCAACTCGAGTAAGCGGGCACAAAAATATTCTTATATATAGTGAATAAAAAAATCGTATATATACCTCTATTTAAGGGACATCGCGAGGCTCTTGGACTAGAAATTATAGTGAGTACCGCGGATGCACAAAAGTATACGATCTATTTACCGGCACTTCAAAAATTAATCGAGCATTTGGAAAAAATACTTGGTTTACATTAAAACAGAAATTTTACACGAGTATTTCTCCATATCCCAAAATGTAACTTGAAAGCAAAAATTTACGCAAGTTTGTTACAATTCAAATTTATACATATATAGCATACAGTAGTTTTAGCCACGTGGCAAATATGCTGTCAATATCTCTTTGAAATTCTTAATGTTACCCCTGCATACAGCATTTGTCACAAAAAAGATGAATAGATTTCACAAAGAAATCTTAATTAAAATTATATTAACAAATCATTCATACTTCCCTTTATAGAGTTAACGCACCGATTGTTCATAAGTATGTATAGTTGACGCCCTCATTCTGTAACTATTTGTACCTCCTTCCGCTCATATCTGTTAATTTTCCCTCAGATGCTACTACAGAAGCTTCTTGATACCATACGCAAGCACGGTAATTAATATGGCACCCGGTGTTACACAATGATTCCTGTATGGTTGTATCTGATTGGTTTGTCAAAGCTCAAAAGTTGGGATGTGGCAAGCTAATAGGTAAGACAGTTTGCATTTGGCAAGTGAAAATGTGGTTGACAGTTGAGAGCGTTGATTGTACCTTCTGCTACAGTCCAATCTGTCTATAAGACCGAGCGTCGCCTCATTATAAAACCAACCTCTTCATAAGATCTAGTGTCGCCTCATTGCAAAACCAATCGTGTGCCCCCACTTTCGGACACAATAACTTCTACAACAACGTTGGAACATCTGCTGCTGCACAAAAAAAATAAAAAAGCAGTAATTATGATATAATGAGGTCGGCTTGCACAAATCCTGGTCCTTTAAAGAGGTTGGACTGTAGCTTTAACAGTAACTTGGAATGGCGTTGACTAATTTTGGTATTTATCGTAAAAGCCAATGGCGATCAACTACGGTTTGCAGTATGTTAGTCTAGTCACACTATAACTACAACTAAGTAATCGTACTGTTTAAAGTATATTACTATAACTCCCTTATTCAACAATGTATTTCGAACTGATATGAGGGCCAGTAATATACATATTCTGTTCAAAGTAGTGCACCTTTTTCGTAATTTCAAATATGTTGATGCTAAATAGCAAATCATCTTTCATCCGATCCCAGTAACCAAATATGCAAGTGTAACACGATTTCATAGATAAACATAACGAAATCATGAGTGTATTAGAAATGCTGCCACTATTAGCTCCTAATACGCCTGCGTTTTCGGGGAGTGTGGAAATTTACTGGCACTAGGATCGACGGAGTTTAGTAGATTTTATTATAATAGGATTCGTCTCTATTGCATACCTTTCAAACGATATTCTCTTCTTCATTTGTATTTCGCAAAATTATGTGTATTGTGATACAAGTGTGGAAAGTGAACAGATGGCGAATGGCATCAGTTGCACATGAGTCAAAGATTCTTAGGGACGTCACATTTGCCCAAATGCAAAAGATTTCGTCACGAATTGACAGCAACCGTTACAACACGAGGATGAGGGTAAATCCGTCACAAATTAAGACAAATGCAACAATGATACATGTATCATTACTGCTCTTTCACTTTCTTTCACATGTTACACCAACCTACAATTAGATTCAATTAAGACTTTCGCCGTCCTTACTAATTCTGACAAAGTACATATGTTCAAGAATGTATCTTCAGGGCGAGAGCTCTGACCAAGTTTCAGTGTGGAATGATTGCGAAACGTCGGCTACAAACAGTCATAGAACGCGGCTCGAATTCAGAAACCAATATCTTTGTCACAGCCACTCCAACTTCTTTCAAAGGTTTTTAATGGTTTGGAAATTGCATTTCCCACAATCATTAATGGTTCATTGATGTGCGCAAGTTACTGAACTGATGTTTAAATTAACCTGAGATTGGGAACCTTATTTTGTCTTATAGCAAAAAGGAATGAGCACCAGTGACGAAATCCGCGACTTCTGCCATGCAAATCGATTGATGCAGTTGAGAATGAATAAGTATAAGGTCAAGAAAATCTACGTTTAATATTTGCCACCTTTAAAACGTAAGATTTTAGTCGACTAAACGGCACTGATTATGAAATCTGTATAACCTTATTAGGAATGTGACATGGAACGCCACATTCCTAATAATACTCGGACTCAATATAGAATAGAATAGGATAATATATTATATGCCGTGGTTTCCCTTTGGCAAGGATGATACAGTAAGGTACAAAATATGTGTATGCAAGTTCGCAAATTTTTACAGTAATCATTTAACAATAATATATAATATAAAATATAAAAATATAAGAATAACTCTCTAATAATATACCATGTTTATAACAGGCTATAAAAATTTCCCACTCTATAGGGTTGGGGGGCAAAATGGGGTACTTAAGAAAAATCACAATTGAAGGAAACAAATTCAATTTTCAACTGAAATAAAATTTTCATGAGAAAAAAAAAATTTTCAGTTGTCAAAATGGGGTACCTCTGCAAAAAACACGAAAAAATTTTTTTTCTCATAATTTGTTAAGTTATTATTAGCTTTGACGTCTTATTTCAAGTAATTGATTGATAATTTTTATATTCATTTTTGTTTAAACGTGTTTCATTACCAAAGAAAATGTTCTTTTTCGATCTGCTATGGTAATTGATGTTTCGCTTTAGTTTTTGTTTAAACGTGTTTTTAAATCATCAAATATAATGTTCTTAGCAAACAAAAGACTATTTGATATTAAATTTTATCAAAATTTGAAATATTTTAAATTTTCACCAAATTTTTGGGGTACCTCATTTTGCCCCCCGTACCCCATTTTGCCCTCCCCTCCCCTACATGTCTATTACATATTGATAATCGAATCGTGAGTTTCTCTCAATTATTCCGTTTTATTCCGTAAGTAAGACCACAGGCCCACCTTGAAGGCGGAAAGAGAGCTCAGAGACCGAAGATCAGGCGGAAGTGAATGCCAATAATAGGCAGTTCCAAGTGCAAACGCTTTGTGCACAGAGACCGTGCGATGATTTGGAATATGGAACGTAGGCTGGGATACTTGACGTGACGGCTTTTCAGTGGCAGGTGGAAAGAGATTTCGAATGTAAGCAGGCCTATTATCGCGAAGCTTATACATGAATAGTCCCAAGAAATATAATCTACGATTTTTTACCGTTTGCCATCCCAACCTGTTTCTGTATTCCGTGATGTGCTCATCACTTCGTAACTGATAGATGAATCGTATACACTTATTCATCAATCTCTCCAATTGCAGATTTTGCTCTCCAGTAAGGTTATGATGAACAATACAACAATAGCCAAAATGCGGAAAAATTAAGGCTTTGCCCAACACGATACGGAGAGTCTCCGGCAATGCCTTCATGTTATATTTCAACCGATAGAGAACGTCGTTAACGCGCTGCGAAATATGATTAACATGCCTTTGCCATGACAGGTTTGAGGTAAACAAAATTCCCAGATTGCACACCTCACTAACAAACGGGATCGATGGTATATAGAAAAATCACAATTATTGTAGTTATTATTTCACAGTTGTTATCGCCATTTTGACTAAACTCCACACCCATATCAGATTCCGATATAATCGTCGATATGCTGTGTGGGACAAATGAAAAATTTTGAACACGAAATTTGTGAATGTTTTCCACTTAGTTATTTTTAGTCGTAAATATTGAAAAAGGGAAAAAGCATCTAGTCGAAAAGTGCAGGTCCGAAAACCTGGATCGCACACATCGCTGGTTTTAGTCCGCCATCTTGTTCGCGCGGGTGACGCGAATAGTGAGCAGCGATGCATGGCGACGAAGTACGGCAACTTTGGGTCAGCGGAGCGTTAACGGACGCGCGGTGACGCCTGCTGGCTAAGAGCGCGAGGTGCCAAGCGGAAATATATCTCTCGCCATGCGTCGCAGCTGTCTCTTCTACTCGCCAGAGGGCCAAGACAATTTTTCTTCTGCGTTCTTCATTTGGGAGTTTTTTGTTTATCACTTCGTTTTTTCGCACATTATTCTTATTGCATGTCACCTTTTTTAGCACAGACGGTTGCAATTTAAACTCGCATTCTTGGAACCGTAATTTTTTCATTCTGCGATCGCTTCCGAGTGTGAATCTGGTAGCGTATTGTTTTCATTCCTACGCTCAAGTATTCACGAGCGATGTTAAGGGTTTGAGGACGCGAAAATTTGTCAACTCGTAATCTGCGGCAGAACACCACGGCTTAACATGTAAAAAGGATAACATCTTTGTTACACTTTTTGTTACTTTACACAAATCTTAGTACATACATGTTTCGTATTAACATTGAAAAATTAATAACTTCTTAAGAGAAGTCACACAAATGGCTTTTCTCTCATTATCGAATATCAAAATCTGTAAAGTGATGGCACATTTCTTTCTATCAAAAGAATTGTGGGCCAGTCTAGTTTTTCATCTCAATATATATGCAATTTAATATAAAAGATACTTGAAAATATATGCTAACTAAAAAATATGAAAAACGGATATTTAATTCCCTGAAAATAAATATGAAATAGCGAATCAAAACTTTATCCTCACTTAATTAGGCTGAATCGTGAGAGTAACCGCAAATACATTGATCCACGCTCATCAGTTCACTGTTCATTTCTAACGCTCACTTCCCAACTATCGAGCTATACTCGATAGAACATATTTTGAATACGTACGATTACTCGTTATACTAACCCAAGTTTTCAACTATTTTTCCTTTGTATACTCTATAACTGGCCGAATAGACGAAATCGCAAATAAGTAGTGTCCAACTCTAAATGCAAGTAGCTATTTTTTCAAATCGCAGTGCAAACAACAATTATTAATAAGAAAAGTACAAATACATTAAACTTTTTCCACTCTGCGGTTGAAATTTCGTCAAAAAAAAGAAAGGACCATTCGAAGAGAGGAAGGAAAGATTTTCCTTCGATTGTCTTTTATCAGTGTGCATACGCACGGCAGCAGAATTCGTTCAATGCGCGCGTACGTAATTAGCTGTGCACGTTAGTCGCTGGCGGAGTTTATAGAAGTTGCATTGAGGCCGTGCGGATCGAGTGTCGGGAGGACGTACGAGAGAACGGAGAGGAGAATCTCAACGTTCGTGTGAGTTATACACATACGTATATATATAGGTATAACTGGAACTCACACGAAGTTGAAGTGTATGTAGAAACGAAGCGGGCCGGAGGATCGCGGGGGCGAGAGTGCCCCCGTGCGGTAATGCCTGCTGTAACGGAGCTCGGAGTATAAATGTGACTAAATGAATCCACTAACGGGGTTGCTATTTCCCGGAGTAATGGAAGGGGTAATTAAAACCACCCTTCTGCGGAAACGAAGTAAAGGAGAGAAAGGAAGGGAGAAAAAGAGAGATTTCAAGAGATAACTCCACAGGGCCGGGCTTACCGCCGTCATCATCACCGGTAAACCACCGTACAGACTACCCTTCCACTTTTCCCTAAATTCTCTATATATGTATGAATTACGGTATACAAGTATACATACGCTTTACCGAGCGAACGCACAGTAGGCTGTTCCCCGATTCTCATTCAACTCGAAGGCAAACTTCTGCTCCGAACTTTCATAACGAGTTCTCGAAACAAACGGAATTCGATAATTCTTAATCAAGTACCATTTCGGTACCCATCTGCGCCTTGGCTCGATAAAAAGCCATTGAAAATTGAATTTAGCCTCCGATTGTCACTCGATTACAAGATGGCGCCTCGAAATTCACAAAATGGCGGCTCGAAGTTTTCAAGATGGCGGGGTGAGGTTCACACAACTACAGTTATTCTTTTATTCTCATAAAACTTTGGGAAAGTAACATTCAGTTATTTCCTTCGAATATCGCTCATTTTGCGATGCTTTCGAAATAAGTGATCAGCATCAACAAAATGGCCGCGTGAAGCTCATCAAAACTGGTGGCAGTTAAAGTACTCTGACGAAATTCGGTGAAAATCACAATTGCTCTTATATTTTCAGAAAACTAAAATTCATAAAAACAAAGTATTTTGAGTTCCGCTGGAGCTTATTAGTCGATAACAAAATGCCGTCGCGTAGAGTCTTCGAAATGGCGGCAATGCGGTTTGCCCGGCCCTGCGCGCGCCCTCCCACGAGTCTCGCTCTCGCCGCATCCGGGAAAGAAGATCCACGTGTGCGGTTACGGGCGCAAGCTTTATAAATGAATGCTAATTACAAAGGTCTCTGCGCAACGACGACTCCGCCTTATATATACCCGGATCGTTTTTACGTCTATATTTAATTTACCATTTACTCATTCTGTCGCTTTTTCTCCGTTTTCTCTGTCGAGTCTACTGGCTCGGAATAACGACGAAAAGAGAAATTTTCCCGAGTGAAGAAAAGACTTGATACATAACGAAAAAAAAATAAAAACAGACAATTCTCCTGGTTAGAATTTTCCCCTCCTCCCTCTTTCTCTTTATTTCGTTTCTCTTTTACCTTCTTCCAACATTATCTTGCGGTACACCGATTCATGAGACGCGCATTGTGTGCTCGTTTCAATGGATGTACGCTAATTGCGACGTTTAATTAGTCTCGCTCTCAACGTGCGCGTTTATTCCCAATCCATTTATCATGTCAGAGAGTATGCAAAAGCCATACACTTTGTTCCCTCACCACATTTTTGTCCTCTAAAAATGCTTCGATTGTAATTAATTAATTAATTAATCGCCCGACGCAAAAATTAGATCTGAAAATGCATCTTTTTATTTCTCGTGCGAGAATCGAGCTTCGAGGATGTTAACGGAACGAACGGGTAGAGAATGAGACGAGAAAAAGCGTAAGATGAGATTGGCTTGATGAAAGAGCAAAAGGAAGAGCCAATAGTGGTTTACTGAGTAGTTATACGTTTCAGCAGTTAGCTCTCTCGCGGATTTGCCTTACATCCAGGGGAGAGGCATAGAAAACGTGCGGTCGACGAAGAAGCGTCTTGGCTCCCGAAAACGTCGGAGAAAGAGCCCAAGCACGGCCAGTCGAAAGTTCTCTCGTTTAATTACCAGTGAAATATCGTTAATTAGACCGGCCCCCGTTCCCGTTCAATGATGGCATACCCACGAACCGCGTTTCAATATTCGCTTGCATTCTCGGAACCCTTCAGCCTTACTCCAAAACTGCGATACACGAACTTTACCCCGAAATTCTCCCTTCCAAATAGGCGTAACTCCTATCGAGTTAGCAATTAGATCCTGCGCTTTTAAATTCTTGGTCTCTATCGCTTTATCTCTATGTTCGAAGTTCTCGAAGTTGAGGCATTTTTTATTCTTTATATTTTATTACAAAAATTTAGTGAAAACGTAGTCTGTATAAATTAATTTATACGAAACTTCTAAATGGTATCTTCAAACTTCTTGTTACCATGAAGTGTAGATATATCTTGAATTCCTGACCGAAATCATCGAAACTCAATCCGGACAGGTTAACAAGTTTAATCAAGTTGTAAATCTAATCTTAAGGTAATGTTCAACTCCCACGAGTGCGAGAGAGACAGATGCACATCGAATTTGTTATTTTCTCAGAAATATTTAATATTTTAGAAAAAAACAAGAGAATCACATTAGTCTTTGTTGGAAAGAGACATCACCTTAAACACCCATTAATTAAAAAATGTGATGAATAATTTAGGAAGTATTCAATCGCATATCCAGAGATTTTTCATTACTGGAAAACTTTTATGCAATTGCTCTTTAAGGTCGAACCTTCAGTTGAAATTTTCAGTACTGCAGTTACAGTAATATTCTTAAAAATATGAGAAATGTTGTTTTCATTCTCAAAAGCTATACAAGTTTGGATCTCGCAGTCGTTAAATTCCCGCTCTTTCTCCAAGCTCAAAGCCTGGGTTCGATCCTGTTCGAGTACAGAGAGGCTGGAGAATACAAAGACGCGTATTTAGCTCGTTTACCATTTGAACGGGAAGGGCAACATCGGTAAACCCTAGCATGCGCGCGGGTTTCGTCGATAGGACTAAAACTGGAAGGTGGAAGGGAGATTCTAATTAATCAGCTAGTCCACCGCGCGTGAGCCACAGATGAGAACACGCTCGCGACCCCAATCTGCTTCGCACTATACGTCCTAAGATCCAGAAGGACGTTTTTGTATTACCCAGAAATTATATCACGGCCGGAAAAACACCAAGGGAAGTAAATTCTATAAAAAATTATATGTTAAAGTCATAAATTCATCCGAAATCGTAATTAATTCTGGGGGTTTTTGCTCATTATCGCATTCTGATGCAAATTTGTAATTTACAGTCCCCGAGTCGGTTTGTCTCGAATTGACAAAAGTTCCGAGAACAAAATTTATTTTAGGAATAAAAATATTTTTATACTGAAATTTTTTCTAGACAAAAGAAACAAGTTTTGTGTTTCATATAAAATTTCCATCAAATCAATTTCTATTGTTAGGAATATTTTGAAAGCCTCGGAAAATTCAGTTAAATAATTTTTACTTGATATTTTGGGGTAGTTTCTCTTTCAGGATTGTTTTGCGCTGGAATATCGGGTCGAGATCGTTTTACGTTCTCGACTTCCCTCTTTTCGATAATTCGCGCACACAATTTTACACGGCCATTAAGCGAACCAGTCGATATATTCGTGAAAAAATAGTCTCTTTCCGCACTGGATTTTTTTCATTTTCATTTCGTCTCTATTTTTCTCTCTCTTTCTCTCTCTCTCTCGCAATCGTTGCAGTGACTGCAATTAGCCAGGTCGAATCTTGGCGAACGTATTTTTGGCATTCTCTCACTCTGAATCACATCCGTAACTATTTATACATTTCTCGGATAATTTGTACAACTTTTTGAGACTTCATAACAAAATTAATTACGTTCATATCCCTAAACAAAGAGCATAATTAAGTACAAAATTTCAAATCGCTGTTTACATCATCGAAATAAAAAGAAAACATCTGGTTTTAAATTGGTCAAAAGTTTTTGTTCTTTGCAAAAGCAACATTAAAGATTTTAAGCTATTGTACATTTTCCGTAAAACCTGACTAAGAATTTCATAAGTCAGTCTTAGATGACGTAAGGTCCTGATCAGGTCACATATTGCGTCATTAAATCTTCAACAGATTAAACTTCGAAATCTTTAAATTTTGTTAAATCCTAGTGGGAGCTTAACATCAAGCTTGAGATTCCATCAGCTACCTCTCGTCAGGACTTGATAAAAGACGTGGCTTATGAACCAAATATAAATTTCTATTCGAGAGTATATCGGAAAAATGCATTGAAAATTTCAAGATAACAGAATTCAAATCATGAAATTTGAAAAAAATACAGCATTTCGAAATTACACTTCGTCACTTCCATCAACAACAAGATGAATGCCATAAAAAGTTAATCCTTTGAAAATAGAACTTAAAATAAGATTGAAAAATAATCACTCTTCCTCTTGGCTAGTAAAGAACCATATGTCAGAAAAAAGGGTAGAAGGAATAAAGAATGATTTCAAATATTTTAAAATGGACAGTGGCGATTAAAGCGAACGAGATCATCTCTCGAAAAGCAATTCGTGGATTCGATTGATTTTAAAAACCGGTGAATACAATGGGACGCAATAATAACATACATACACGAATCAAGTTAAAAGGATGATTGAGCTGGGAGTGAGATTTTAGGGAGATTGGACCCTTCGGTTTTCGACTTTGCCCCTTCCATTTCTCCCCCTAAAAAAGTAAGGAATAAAAGAGTATATATGAGATTACTTTTCATTGAATGTACGTACTGAGAGTCTGTATACCCATTTTTTATTCCATTTTATTTCCTGCGTGTTGATAATTTGCAAAAAAAACATTCATCCGTCTTTCCATCTCGTCAAAAAAATATGATGCTCAAACTCGATGATGCAAATAATGTGAAGTAATTGTCCCGCCGGGTGTTGCGGTGAACCCCCTGGTGCGCGGCACGAGACCATCGCCATTAAAACTCTCCACAACAGGTATTTATAAACGCGGGCTCGACGAGAGGCTGGTGCAAAGAGCGAGACTTTGACGCGTGTGTGAAACAATGACCGTCCACGTTTGATTATCGTGACGGAAATCGTGAAAGAGAGAGGGAAAAATGAACAAATTGAATACAGGCTTGATTGAAGATCTTCTTAATTGATTAGAACCGTAAGAGGCTTCCACTTTCAAATTTCCGGTGAAAAAAGTCACGTTTTCTGAGTCAACATTTTCTTTTATCTCTTCGCTATAGAGACACGAAAAATTTGTTTCCCAGTCCTATCATCTCGGGAATAAATTCTCAGCGAAAATTTCTCGAACAAAAATTTCTTAAATTAAATATGTCCACGCAAACATGAACATTTAACATTTTTTTAACAATTCGATTCAGAAGAACGTTTCTTGAAATTATATACAAATTTAACATTTCTCTAACAATTTGATTTGGAAAAACGTTCTTTAAATAGTCAACCCAATCCACCCATTTCCAAATCCGAATTCAAAGCCTGTTACTATTTTTAAATTCTATATCGAAGAAGGAACAACTAGATATATTTTGAGACAGAAACGATTTTCCCTTCTTTACTTCGAAGGAAAATCTTTTCCTTCGCCTGATGCGGCCTGGGCCATAGACTGTGAGGCCTCTTTGTATTACAGAAAATTCTAATAATAAAATATATGCCGTTTAGACAGCATTAGATATTAGTCGTTTAGACCAAAGAACTAACAATCCGACAATTTTAAGGATGTTGACCCCTTACCTCAAAAAGGAGAGATTTTGATGAAACTTTGCATAAACGTTGATAAAGGCTCTAAAAAGTCCCTTGCCAAATTTGGTGAACTTTAGGAGGACGGTTTCGAAGATATTTAAAAAAGAAGTTAACACGTATTCTTATGGGAG